>CABHPP010142279.1:0-48075 GCA_902168425.1 Peromyscus attwateri | reverse complement strand
GCCCTGCTTGCTCTGCTCCCAACCGGGCGGACAATTGCGTGTAGATCTGGAGGCCTGGGGAAGCAGGGGCATTGCTGGCAGACACCAGACCCAAACTCCAGGCTCAGGATGAAACTGGTTCCCTGGTTCTCCCGGCAAAAGCACTTTGTTCTTGGTTTCTTCATGGCGCTTCTCCATCTAGTCTGTTTCTCATAGCCAGCTTCTACAAAGGACTCACAGAGCCCAAAGCTCTCTAGTTTCTTCTGTCCACATGCTTTTGTTTTTAAATAAACTCCTTTTTTGAAGCAGAGTTGGAGTGTATTAAGAGACATTTTTTCATATAGATTTTAAGAAGAAAGAATAAGAGAAAGGGGAGAAAGATGGCTGAGAGGACAAGCCAGGGCTTCCTGACCAAGTTACAATTCAGTGTCTTTAAGTCGCCAGGGCTATCTTTACAGTAACCACAGAGACTGTGTTTGAG
The DNA here is from genome assembly GCA_902168425.1 of Peromyscus attwateri. Classification (NCBI taxonomy): domain Eukaryota; kingdom Metazoa; phylum Chordata; class Mammalia; order Rodentia; family Cricetidae; genus Peromyscus; species Peromyscus attwateri. The sequence goes on along the minus strand of CABHPP010142279.1, from coordinate 47,615 downwards.
TTTATGAAGTCCATGTCAAGGATGGCTGATGATCCTGACTGAGCTCATGGCTGTTCCTGTGCTCTGGCTGGGAGATCATGGGCTGTTCCTGTGCAATGGCTGGGAGATCATGGGGTGGTTCCTGTGCACTGGCTGGGAGATCATGGGGTGGTTCCTGGGTACTGGCTGGGAGATCATGGGGTGGTTCCTGTGCTCTGGCTGGGATCTCAGCTGATGAGGCAAAGCCTAGGTCACAAAGGCTGCAGGACAAGATGTTTTTTTACTACTAACAAAAAGCTAGTCTTGCCTTTATGAGTCCCAGAAAATACTAGGAAAGGAGTAAGCCACACTTGAAGGTCATACAGGCTCCGGCTTGATGCGTGGCTCATTGCTATTTTATTTATTCTATCTTTAAAAATATTTATTTATTAGAAGATTTTCATACACCACACTTTGAATATATTCTTTAGAAAATGTTTTAAAGATCTATTTATTTTTACTTTTATGTTTTGCCTGCATGCATGCATGTGCACCCTGTGTGTGCCCATTGAATCCCCCCCCCCCCCCCCCCCCCCCCCGGTTATGAGCCATCATGTGGGTTCTGGGAATCAAAACTGGGACCTTCGCAAGAGCAAAACATGCTCTCAAACACTCGGCCTCCTCTTTAGAACCCTTGATTATATTCTTAAATAACCTTTTGATTGTAAAATAGTTTTTGATTTACAGAAAAATTAGATGACAGAAAAGAAATTTCCCACACATTCTATTTCAGTTGCCATGAGATTACTATCTTATGTTTTATATGTTATTCTGGCCTTAGTTAAAAACATTGGTACATTATTATTATCAAAAGTGATACCTTATTCATTCTTATTTCCTTAGTATTTATGTATGTTCCTATTCCCTCTCCCTGCCTTTCTCATGTGTGGTGTATGCATTCATGTGTGTGCCTGACTGTGAAGGTCAGAGGTCTAGGTCAGGGATCTTCTTCCTCTATGGCTTTTCATCTAAGTTTTTGAGATAGCATCCATCACTGAAACTGGAGCTCATTGATTGGTTAGACTTGTTGGCCAGTGTGCTCCCAGAATTCACCTGTCTTGTTATCCCCTCCCAAGTAAACCTCCACCCATCTCCAGCACTGGGATTATGGATGCATGCTGTTGAACCCGGCATGGCAAAAGCTTTACACAGCAAGCCCCCTTCCCAGCCCCCGTCCCCGTGTGTGTGTGTGTGTGTGTGTGTGTGTGTGTGTGTGTGTGTGCATGTGTGTGTGCGTTTTGAAATCCTGTTTCACTCTGTTGGCCAGGCTGGCCTGGAACTATCTGCGTAGCTCAGTCTGACCTCAAACCCAATGGCCTCCTGCCTCCACTTCCAAGTGCTAGGATAATAGCCATACACGGCTACACCAGACTTTCTTCTATTTATTTTCTATTTTTAGTCCTGCCTCCCACCAGACATATCTCATGGCATTTAGCCACTGTGTCTCCTCTTGGCTTCTAACTGTTTCTTAGCCTTTCCTATTTTGGGTGACTTGGGTGGTTCTAAGAATTGTCAGGTGAACTGTTGAAGGGCCTCAGTGACAGTTTCCCATGGTGAGGGTGGCATGTGGTGGTGTAAGAAGGGAGACCTCAGGTACTTTCATCATATCTAATCAAGGCTGTCCTACCTAGTAACACATTTTGGGTGGATATAAAATGAATTTTCTAACGGTTACCATTGCCCAAAGCCATAGATGATTTCCTGAGTAGATAATGATGCCCCTAACACAGGAGGAGGAATATAAAGTTAGATTGAGCAACCTCCAGAACAGACTGTTGTAAAAAAGACCCAGAAACTGAACAGGAATGGAAACCCAAGATGCCAGAACTAGGAAGTACTTAGACCTTTCAAAGCTCATCTTTTCTGGTTCTTCTTTGTCTTAAAATTCTCCTCTCTTTGTCATTTTCCAAGGTAACATTTCTGCCCTTCCCCAGTGACCTATCATTGACTGAAGTTACCTTACAACCTAGCCTTTTCCAAAGCCCCCACATAGACCTAGTAAAATAACACAAGATAGTTCTGATTAACAGCTAATAAAACGATAAGGAACACCATATGCCCACGTTCTGCTCTGTCCCTCCTGTGCCCAGCCTCTTTAACAAAGACCACAGCTCCCTAATCTGGAAGTGGACCCAGCCTCCACATGGTTAAGGTAGGAATTACCTAGACCAGCCAATGTTCTTCGGAAGAGAAAAGAACCCTTCATCTGGAAGCCTGAGAATGAGACAGATGCTACCCCATGTGGTCTGGTGAAGGCCAGCCATGGGCTAATACAATATGGCCCAGGGCCACACTTAGCCACATCAGTCTGTTCTTGCTTGTGTTTACTAGCCCTCCAGGTTCTGGCCATGCCCCTCCTTTCTGGCCATGCCCCTCCTTTCTGTAAGCCTCTTCTTCTCCATCCTTCCCAATTCACCCTGCTCATCACCTACTCTGAAAATCATTTACAGCTTGGGTCATGACAACCATTAGGGAATTCAGCTTATGTTCACCCAGAATGTGTTTCTAGGGAGCTTTCTCTCATTGATGCTACCTCTGTGTCTCTCTCAGTATGATCACATAAACCAACTTAACTCCTGCTCAGCGGTCCTTCGTATTTATGAACGTGTTTTCTTCTTCCCTTCAGTTCTAATTCTATAGACTATCACGAACATTTTCTGTCTTTAAATATCTTTTGAAAACATGATCCTTAAAGGCTTCATAATATCCCATTGTAGTTATGCACTGTAATTTATTTAACTATCCTCATTGTTGAGACCGAGATGCTTTCCAATTTGAGGTTATTATATATAATATGCAGTGAGTGTCATGTGTATCTTTGTCTGTATTTCAATGATTTCCTTGGGGTAGATTATTAGAAGTAGTGTTAGTGGGCCAGAGGGTAACTGTTAGATTGTATTTTGACAGAAAGTAGAGTCTTCCTATTATATGATGAGATCTGGGCATTGCTATGTGGTATGAATCTAGAATGCTGAGATAGATGGGCTGAATGCTTGGTGGCAGCTGAGGATCTTTGGTGGTTACTGAAACATGGTGTAACTTCTGCACTGAAGAAGTGTATTGTCCTGTGTGGAGAAGTTTAGAGCAAGCAAAGCTTGATGTGACGTTTTGGATGGGGCTGTATATATCTGTAGGAAAGACCCTTACAAGGCAAAAGTGTCTTTTGTAGGTGGAGGGATAACAGAAGAAAGAGTAGTGTGTGTGTGTGTGTGTGTGTGTGTGTGTGTGTGTGTGTGTGTGTGTGATTTGAAAGCATATACCTGTGTGTTTGAGGGTGCACACGCACGTGGAGGTTAGAATTAATGTTGGATGTTTCCCACTGTTGTTCTCTTCTCTACTTTTTGAGATAGGGTCTCTCTCTCACTGACCCCGCTGCTCACTGATTGGCTGGATTGGTTGGCCTGTCCCTGCCTCTCACTGCAGAGCCTAGTTACACCACCTGACTCCTCACTGGGAATCTGAACTGGGGTCCTCATGCTAGCACAGTCAGCGCTCTACCCACTGAGCCATCTCCCCAGCTCTGGCATTCACATTTTTGAAAGCAAAGTCAGGCTGTCCATAGTGATACATGGAACAGTTACACTTTGGCACAATGGAAGTACTGAAAAGATCAGAGATGTCATGATTCTAATGGGAGGATTATTGAAGAGTTAAAATTAGATAAAGGGGCAGATTCGTTCTAGAATGGAAACTGAACAGGAAGAAAGCTCTTGTTAAACTTAGCTATGGGTTTGGAGTGATGAAGAGAGTCTAGGATGCCTTGGCATTTGTTCTGACAGCTTTTTTAAAGGCTATGAGATGAAACGACACTTTTTGAAATATATAGGTGATGTTAGATGATGTGTGGTCCTGAGGAAGCATGTAGGCGTTGGCATCCGAGAAAACTAGGATTAACTTTGATCTGCCCTGTAGCTAGCCAGGTAACCCAGGAAACCATGAGTTTCCTCCGTATGGTTTCTACTGCAAAGGTCCAGTGTGGGGGTTACATACGATTCAAAATAAATAATAGTTTAGCATCTATCATGTAACAGGTGTCTGGCTAATGCTCGAGGATGCTGCCATATCTGCTGTGAGCTGGAAGCTAAGAGCCCAAGTGTGCTGCTGAGAGTTTCAACATCTGGATGCTGGCAAGCCAGAGTCAAGGCCACAAGTAGAGACAATGTTGACTTACTTCATTGACATCAACAATGCTAGTCGCACAGAACTTGTCTCAGAAGGTCAAGCTCTTGATGCATGCATTCTGAAGTGTTGGAAAGAGTTTGTGCTATACAAAAGAGTCCAAAGTGACCCCTTGCTTTGGAAAGGCTCTGGGGTAGAGGAAGAAGGAGAATTCTTTTTCTTGGGATTTTGAATTTTAAAATGCTTTTGATTGTGCTGAGAACATTTTTCATGAGATGTCTCTTCTCCACAAATACACCGTGTGTACAACATATTATTGTTGATGGACCAACCATGTTAGTGGTTTCAGTGTGGTCTCTTTGGGAACAAGCCCTTTGCACATCCTGTCTTACTGCACCCTTAGCACAATTCCGTAAGACGCCATTTAATTGTATTCATGTTTACTTTCACAGGAATAGAAAGTTCCAGGTCCACAGCCAACCTCAAAGCCCATGCTCGCTGCTCTACCTCAAAATAAAGACTTACCAAAGGCAATGTAGGACTCAATCCATCCTGTGATCTTGGATCTTGGGAGAGCTCACACTTGATGTAGTTGTTTGATAATGGCAACCTCGACCCTCCTCCCCAAAGCGGCTGGTACCCACAATGTGGTATTTCTCAGTTTGGTCATTTGCTCTGTTCCCTGCAATTGTCTCTGAAAGATTTCAGATTGCAAACTCTAGCTATACATAGGTACATTTGTAACCTTCACTTCTCAGGCTGCATCAGCACAGAAGGGAAGGACATGGACATAGATACTTTAAAAACAAATTGACCTTCCTTCTTCTTCACAGTTACTGAGCTGTGTACTCTGAATCATCAGGGTTTTCTTTTCACGGTGGTGGAGCTAAGCTTCCTGTTCCTAGCCTCTGGATGTCTGCAGTGGCCACCCCAGGACTCTCAGTCATGTGGCCCTCTTTCCTCATATCCTGTGGGTCTGATGTCTAACCCCTAAGAGGATACCATTTGCATTCCAAGACAGCTCTTGATTCCAACCATGGACCTGTCCCTCTTGATTCCATCACCTGTCCCTCTCTGGAGTGATGGCACATAGAATATTTCAGTACTTTAATACTTCTCATTTTAAAGCGTTCAGACCTATGCACAGCCCCTTTAAGAACCAGAGGATGAAAGGATCAAGGGTTGCAATGGGCTGCTATGAGTAGCTGGCCCTTCTCTTCTGAGCTGGGTGCTGCCTTGGAATACGCCTCTCATGGCAGACAGCCTGATATTGGACCCATCGGTAGTTTCCGGATGTTGTCTGGCCTCCGCCTGCTCTTTGCTCTTTGGATGTATTCCTCCACGACTATGTGCATGTTCAGGCCTCTGCCAGGCTTCCTCTCTCCCGCAGTCATGCCCTAGACAATGATGGTGCCACCATTACCCCCAGCTCTGGACCCACAGTATCCCCAGCTTCTCTCAGAGCTGGCACTTGTTTAAAGGTCTTCATGTGGCTCCTTCTCCACTTTATGTTCTTCTCCTCCTAGACTTGGCATCTACCTCCTCTGGAGCAACACTGAGAAAGAACACAAGCATCAGGGCTGAGGTTGAAACCATTGTTCAGCTTTCCAACAGTCTCAGTGCCTGTGAGCTGGTCTATTTTTATGTAGGGACAGTGGGTCACTGCTCAAGACACAAACCCCCCATCTCCATCTGCCCTCTGGATAGCTCCAGAGTCTCATCTCATCTCTTTCTTTTTAAGCAGGGTCTCCTGCAGCCCAGACTGACCTCAAACTTGCTAAGTAGGCAAGGGTGACCTTGAACTTCTGATCTTGCTGCCTCTGCCTCTCAATACGCCCTCTTTTGGCTGCACTGGGACTTCACACATGCTAGGTAAGGACTCTGTCAACCCAGCTCCATCCCCAGCTCCGAGACTCTCCAATTTCTGATGATACCTACTAGAGTCTTATGAAAGAAAAGCCATGTGCTTCCAGCTAGCTTGTCTGAATGCCTCTGGAGTCCTGCAGGAAGCCCCTTTCTGGACCTGTTTGCCCTTGAACAGAATCTATTCCAGCTCATCCCAGAACAGATGGTACGAAAATGCTAAAGCATCATAGCCTTGTCAGAACAGGAAGTAGCTAATACTAACAGAGCTGGCTGACCCACGTGTGCACGGACAGACCAGCTTCTCAGTTTCCAGCTGACTAGCGCTGGCAAGCCACCCAAAGCCCATGAGTCTTCACTTCTTCACCTCTGAAATAGGGGTAGAAAGGAGAACTTTCTGGTGGTGGTGGTGGTGGTTTGGAAATCAAATGAAATAATGAATGGGAAGTGTATTGTGAAATGTCAAGCATGTTTTAATGTTAACTATTAATAGTGATGTGTAGTATTATTAGCCTATGATTCCACAGGATGCTTTAGCAACAGAGAACAGAAACCCAGAATCCAGCTGGTTGAACACCAGGGAGATTTATTCCCTCACATAACTAAAGATCTGAAAGTACAGCAGGCTGCAGAATTGGTAGGCTCGGGGCCTCAAGGGTAGTACTAGGGGTCCAGGTTCCTTCTGTGTCTGTGTTCCACCATCATGGATATAAGCATCGTCTTTGGTCTTGTCTGAAATGCTTATCAGGTCTAGGCAACATGCAGATACAGCAAGCCCTGAGGAATAAAAGAGCTGTCTCCTGTGAGTGAGGAAGTTTTTCCAGGGCACCCGGGCAGCCTTCTCTTGAAGCCTGTTTTATAGAAATTGGTTCAAATACCTATTTCTAGAACAATCAAGGGCTATGAGGTGTTTGGATTAGTTAGGCCTACAGGTGTGGAGGCAGCATGGCCTCAGACTATTTGGGTGGAACCAGGATGTATTAGCTTTCTGTTGCTATGAAAAAACATCCTATATATCCACTTAAAAGGAGGAGTGATGCTTGTTTCAGTCAATAGTCCTTTGGTCCTATTGCTCTGGGACTGGTGCTGATGCAGAAGAACATGGCAGGAGCTGATAATGGAAGAGGATGCTCACCTCATGGCAATCAGAAAGGTTGGGAGAAAGATGGCTGTGGAAATGTGTCCTGATATCTGGGGAATCCAACACCTTCTTCTGGCCACCTCAAGTACACACACACATACATGGCATGCACAACTCACACACATACAGGTGTATACACACACACACACACACACACACACACACACACACACACACACACATCTTTGAGAAAGAAAATGGTTGAGCATCTATTTTACTGAGCTTTCCAAAGCGTTGTACTAGGGAACATTCCCAAGGACCTCACTTCCTTCCACTAGGCCCCACCTATCAAAGCTTTTACTACATCCCATAGTGCCACCTGCTGACAGACAAACTTTCGTCACATGGGCCTTTGGGGAGAACTTCCAAACCCCATCAGGGGCCACGTGGGGACATAAATCCAGGGTGACTGGCTGCTGAAGATGCCACAGCAATAACTCATAAATTAAAAACAAATCTTATATTTAGACTGCATACTCTACATGTGCCTCCCACAGCACATAACACATTCTGATAGCTCCAAAATATTTGCTTCATTGCCTTTAATACCAGTACTCGGGAAGCAGAGGCAGGCAGATCTCTGTGAGGCCAGCCAGGGCTACATAGAGAGACCATGTCTCCAGAAGTAATTGTTGTTGTTAAATGAAATGAATAACAAACAACGTGAGATGTTGATGGGGGCCCCACTGATACAGGAATAGGCTCAGACATTTCCCACTATGAAGTAGGTGCTCCTTCCTGAATGTCAGGACTGTCTCTCATGTTTGGGGGCTCTCAGCACTGCACACAGTGTCTCCCACACGCTAAGTGCACTATAAAGATAGGCTAAGGAAGAGAATGCCACATATTTGTGGAAGGAATTGGACTTTTCATGCTGACAAGAGATGTCTATATCCTGCTTCCCCCATTGAAGATGTTGGATTGCATAAGCACTGTCTAGCTCCTATAATCCTCTGAGGAGTTGGACACTGCAAACATCTCTATTTTAGGAGGGCCCAAGGTGGCCTCCAACTTGAGACCACTCAGCCTCAGCTTCTAAAGTGCCAGGATTACAGGAAGTGAGGCACCCCTTGAGCACCTGCCCTAACATGGTACCCTGCAAAGCCACTTCTCTACTCTGGCCTTTAGCTGCATACATCCAGCACAGGTCAGCCTGGGGGCTGCTTCCTGTTCTGATCAGAGGCTCTGGTAACTTCCTGTCTTTCCTTATCAGTGAGTCTGCCCTGAAGCCGTTTGCCAGAAGACCTGCCATACATCAGTGTTTATCATGGAATGCCCATGGCTGTCCCGATGCTTGTCAAGAAAGGGAGGGAAATCTCTGGGGCTGAGCTTTGAGTAGGCAGGAGGAATCAGGCTGCACCATGGAAGTGTTGCTGTCCTCTGGCTGTCAGGCTGGCCGAGTCACCTGTTTGTTGGTGGAGCTAGCGTGTTGTGGGGATGAGTCTTCTGTTAAGAGCTGACATTGACACTAGATGGCTAGGCCCCCTTTTCAGATGGTCACGAGGAACTAGCCTCATTTTGAGCCTTTGCTTCCGTCTCTCAGACACAGTCACAATGTCAAAAGGATGTAAATGATTAGTATTGAGAGAAACACCAATAAGAAGCCACTCAATGGCCATTCATTACATGCTTGGCACTATTTCCCACTCTAAGCACTTTGCATATGTTAAGCCATCTACTCCTCTTTCTGTCTCTACTCTGCCGAAGAGGAAACTGAGGCACTGAGAAGTTCCGATACTAGTAAGTAACCAGGCTGTGCTTCAAGGCCTGACCTCTGGCTCTGGAACTGCACACTCAGCCACCTTCAGCGTCCTCTGGGCCCTCAACACCTGCCGGGCTCTACTCTTGGGACTTCCAAGCTGTGTCTAACTCAGTTCTCATCACAACCCCAGGTCATCAGAACCATCGGTGTCTGAAGGAACTAAGGCCGAGAGAGGGTAAATGGCTTGCTCTGGCCAGGATGTGTGAGGATTCAACTCTTAGCCACCCATCTTGGCTCCTAGCCACAGTACCCCATGCCTCTTAGTCTCTTTCATAAGAAAGACAGTCGGCTGTCAGCAGAAGCTGCTCATCCGAGTTTGTTCCTTGCACTTACTTTCCTCCATCATTTTAGTCTTCTCCTCCAGGAAGCCCTTCCTTGGGTCCACAAAGAATCTGTCACATAACTTAAGAATAGAACACACTCAGCATTGATTTCTCCAAGCCCGGATTTCATACGATCTGAGATCCCTTTGGTTGAAAGGAGCCTCCTGAAAACTCCATGTCTATTTTCTGGCCTCTGGGCAAGACCGCCTCCAATATACTTCTGCTGGCCTGGTGTCGTTCTTTCTAATTGTTTCCAGGGAGGGAGAGAGAAATCTCTAGGAAGATAGACACATAGGGCTGGGTCAGGATGACAGGAGTGTCTAGAAGTGCAGGTGACAGGGGGTCATGGGGCCAGGACTATCTGGGGGAGAACCAGCCCAAAATGCCCTCACTCAGCACTCAGACCCTCCCCCACCCCATCTCACTTCACCAAATGCAGGCCATAGCTTGAAAACAATTTGTCCAGTCTGTGAGTAATGTCTAGTCACTAAATGCTAATTAATTTGCTGTTGCATTTGAGTTAATTTATGGGGTGTTCTCTTCACCAAGTAAATTTTAATTAAGAAGAGTAAAACAAATGACAAAGTAATTTCCAAAAAATTAATTTTCAGTAAACACAAGCCATTGTTTCCTCTTTGTTATAGCAATAAAGCCAAAGTGGAGCCTCCCTGGCACCCCCTCCTCCAACTCCCCCATCTCTAAAGATGGAGTCTGAGCCTAAGCCAGGCTCTTGGGGTGGAAAGGCAATGGTGTAAATTATCAGCCAGGCAAGGCCAAAGTGAACTGGGCAGACGGCCTGAGAGAAATCAGGCAGCCGGCCTCAGAGAAACGCAACAATTGCTACTTCTTTGGAGTTTGTTGTATGTAATTTTCATCGAGCTCTGTGGCTTTTTAGGGGCTCAGTAGGGAAAGGGTACCTTGTACTTGCTCAGGTAGAAACATGAAATTCGAGAGGATGAGGTAGAGATGTTTTATTGCAATTTTTAAATGAATCAGATTGCATTAACAACTAAGAAGGAAAGAGGAAAGAAACTAGTTAAAGGCTGGAGAGAAGGCTCAGCGGCTCATTGTGTGTGCTGAGCAGGGCACTGGAGTTCTGTTCCCAGCACCCACACCAGGAGGCCCCTAAGGGCCAGTAACTCTAGCTCCAGGGGATCTGGTGCCCTCTTCTGGCCTAGGGAGGCACTACACTCATGTGCACCTAAGAAAGCAGTTGGGAAATTAATTACATGTGGCTATCCTCACTGTCTGACATCTTTCTGAGGTAATAACCCAGTACTCCCATATTGCAGACGAGGAAGCCGAGCGTCAGAGATCTAACCCCACTCCAACGTCAGTTTGACACTAACAGTAGCTCCTGAGCTGTCCACCGATGTGTGCTTTCTCTTCAACGGCATGCCCAGCAAAGCGGTTCCTGAGATGAGTTTGCCTGGTTGTGCTGGATCTGCCTGCTACACAAGGGATGCGATCGGTGAAACTCCACCTGGAGTGAAGTTCCGGAGGGAGCCAAGGAGCTTTGATCACAGTGCAAGGCTGAGCTCGAAACAGCCTTGGGAGCTCAGAGGGGTGGACTCCTTCCACACTGCACCGCGCCGCCGTCTGCTCCTGGGGTTCCATCGTCACCCCTAACGCCCCCGCTTTCCCAGCCCTCAGCAAGGCTGCGCTGCACACACATGAGCGGAGCCTCCTCGCTCACTAGAGTAAAAAGACGCGATCCAGTGCGGGGAGCTGGGCAGAGGTCAGGGCTGGCAGCCGCGGAGCGGGGCTGTCATGGTGGTAACACGATGCAGGCACTAGCCGTAGAGCCTGCTTCTTTAGAGCCCTGATTGTCCTGCTACAGTCACTGGGGGGGCGGGAGGGGGGCTATGAAAGTATGGATTTGTGTGGGTTTCTCTGTTTAATCCCAAATCTGTCAGGCCTTGTTAAATTTGATGGGGCCTGAAAGGTCTGGTGTTAAGCAAATACTCGGTGACCAGAGTCTTTGATGAGAATCAAACTGAAGCTTAATCCTGAGGTAATGGCTTTCCCCATAATCCCAGGAGGCCGGGGATAAGTGAAGGGGAAGTGGAAGTCAGGAGGCTGCCTGAAGCAGAGCTTGCTGGGAGTGAGTTGCGGGGGGTGGGGGGGTGAGATACGGGGGGCAGCTCCCCCTCAGTGAGGAGGTCCAGAGGATGCCCCCCCCCCCCCAGCCTCCTGCCTCTATCAGGTTAAATGTACAAGTCCCTCAGGGAATATATTCTGCCAGAAGTGGGGTAAGACAAGGCAGGGGCCGGGCTCCTCGGTTCCTGTTTATGTAATTGGTATTGGGATAAAGACAGAAAACAGAAAGGTGGCCAGGAAGGAGGACAAAAACCCGCTTCAGGATTTCAAGTGAGCAAAAGTTCCCTCGGCTTAGGTGTGAGATTGGAGAGGCTGTGCTGGGCACCGTCCACTCTTCTCACAGGGAGACCAGGATCTACAGGTGGTGTGCCAAGATAAACAAGGGCCCCTTTATACCACCAGATAGCAACATCTGGAATCACTCTGAGACTCTTGGCCATCTGGGGGAGTTGGGCACCCTGGCTTGGTGCAGTGGTGTAGAGGTCTTGTGTGTGTGTGTGGGGGGGGGGGGGGCGCAGGCACAGACCTTGCAGAGGCAGTGGCCACACTCCCAGCCACCCTATGTGACAAAAAGGACTGATGAAGCTATCTCCAGTGGTGCTCTGAAGATGGCTGCTGTGTGCTTCGTCAAGGTATCTGATTAAAGATTCATGGGGAAAAAAATAAACATTTTGCAAAGAGATGCTTAAGCAATCAGGCGCTTCAGGGGGTGGGTTACCACAGCACAGCAATTGCATGCCCCAAGAGTAATCGGCATTTAATGTTGCCAGCGCCTCCTGGATCCCCACATGGAGGCATGGATGCTCACATCACCCTTCTTAGAGGCCCCGCCCACCAGGAGAGACTGAGATCTCCCAGCAGCTTAGGCTTGGCTGTTTATTCTTCCTCCTTCTTTTTTGTTTATTGAGCGCAGTGTAACCTGGGTGGGAGGGAGCCATTGGCTCTTGGTGGAGAAGGAAGACGGGAGACTATATAGCGACCCTTATTCCTGCAAGGAGGAGGCTTCTGGAAGCCTGGCCTGAGTGTGGTTCACAGACCCAGTATGCCCAGTCTTCCTCTGCCAGTGAGTGTTTGTGGAGCTGTGACACAGACTTGCATGTGATCCCTGCCTTCTCAGAAGTTGTGGGTCTGTAGACAGCGATGCTGATGGTGACCGCAGGTACTTTCACACATCAGAGACTAGGGTAAGGCACTTGCCTGTAGTATTTCATTTATTTACTTACTGAGTGTGTGTGTGTGTGTGTGTGTGTGTGTGTGTGCGCGCGCACGTGCGCGTGCACGCATGTTCACATGCCACAGTACAGATGTGGAGGTCAGAGGACAACTTTCAGGAGTCATTTTTCTCTGACCATGTGGTTCCCTGGGATCAAACTCAGGTCATCAGGCTTGGCTACAAGCACCATTAACGCCCCCCCCCCCCAGCCATCCCTCAGCCTTGTCGAATAATTTTGTAGATGTGAATGGCCAGGCACTGAAAGGTTAAGAACTTCCTTGGGGGATTGGAACCCAGATACTTTTTGACTTCAGGCTTGTGTTTTCCCATTAGCTTCATCTGATAACTGCAGACAGAATCCGGTTTTGAGTTCCTTTCTCAGGCTTAGGTGGCCAGGAGATGTCTGGTTAAGTCCTCAGTCACACTGGACTTGGTTATTACCAACATGGAGGGGAGGAGGAAGGGCACTTGGAATGCAGTGCACACAGTTTCAGTCACAGGCCCCTCATGTCCCCATGAGACAGTCTCCTTAGCTCACCGCCATCAGAGGCCAGTGCCTCATGACAGCAGACAGAAGCCCCTGTTTCTCTGCATGTGGCAGGGACCACTCGAGCAGCTGCCTCATCTCTGCCGTGTGCCTCATAGGAGGGGCGATCCTGACACCCAGAAAGCTGTGCAGATGTTTGACCAGTATGTTGGTTAAAGAGGTAAATTAGCCTGGCATGCCACTCACACCTGGAATCCTAACTCTTGGGGTGTTGGGGGAGGTGGATGCCAAAGTAGGAGGATTGCTATGTCTGCAAGGCTAGCCTGAGCTACATAGCAACACTCTGTCTTTAATAAACAATAAAAGAGAAGTGGGTATCTGTTCTGCTGAGGAGTGGGGGCTGAGTGTCTGGAGGCATCATCTCTTAAAACTGGAAAAGCTTTCTTCACAAATTAAAGGAATTCACTGTGCATCTGTAGTCAACTGCACACCTGCACCCTTTTGTTAATATGGCTTTCTCCATAGCTAATCATCGATTAGCAAAAGGGTTCCTCATTGCACAGAGGGCATTTACCCAGCAGGGCATGGGGGAAAAGCCAAGGCCAGAGCACCAAAGGAATTCTCACCTAAGTGTGGGACATGGGGCCAGTTGAGGTCTTGAATGTATTCTGGGAGGTGGTCACCTTGGGATGGGACAGGATATGGTGGAGGAAGAGGATCACACAGATTCCCTCAAGCTTATCCATCCATCTAGCCATCTGTCCGTCTTTGTCCTCGGTCAGGGCAGCAGGAGCGGGAGGTGGTGTCTGCAAATCTCAGCATGCCTGCTTCTAGGCAGGGGCTGGGCTTTTTCAGGGAGTACCAATTGTTTTTCTGCACTTCATGCGGAGCAGTGGGAAGTGAACTGCTGGACAAGGGGGCTCTTAGCGCCCAAAGTGGCGTTTGGTCCTACCTCTTGGTTTTGCAAAGGAAGGAAAAGCCCAATGAAAACAAGCCAATTGCTTGAGGACGCACTGCAAAGTTGAGTCTTGACCCCAGCTCCAGGTATCCTGACATGCATAGTGCCAGGGCTGTGTGTGTGTGTGTGTGTGTGTGTGTGTGTGTGTGTATACATGGTGACATAAGAGGCCTGTGCAGCAGCTAGTTGAAGAGGCTGTGCTTTTTCTCTTGGGCCTACGTGCTCCTTCTTTTCTTATGAAACATGGTTTCTTTCCACTGTAGGTGTCCTTGGGCAGGGGAACAGCTTGCTGTGGACTTCACTGTCAGTATCTGCCCAGCAGAGTCCATTAAGAGAGACAGGCTCCTTGGAGGTGAGTGAAGAGTGTTGCCCTCCTGTCAGAGAGGATGAGGGCTGGCCTGGTGATCAATGGTTCTGATGGTGACATCTGAGTGAGGCAGCTAGTGAGGGCTGGGCCCTGGGAGTCACATGGGTTGATTCTTCCAGTCAGCCTGAAGAGAACCTGCTGAGTATGTGTGTGTGTGTGTGTGTGTGTGTGTGTGTGTGTGTGTGTGTATGCACGTGTACACTTACTAGAGGACTGCCCCTGGGATGGTAAGAATGATTTCTTTGCTTCTCTAAAGGGAATGATATTGGGTGTCTCTGCATCCTCTGCTGTTTGGTTTCAGCGCCTACCCCTGATGCCTGGTCCTCAGGCCACTGTGTCTCCGCTCTTGGGAGGAAGTGTACTGAGGACTCATTGATATACTTTCAGTTGTACAGCTGAGGGCTTAGTAGAGAGTGCACGGATGCGTTCAAATCCCAGCTCTGCCTCTTTCTAGTCACCGTGGGCCACTCACCTAATCTTCCATGCCCCAGACTTCTCCTCTCTGTCACAGGACTGTGGTAAGAGGATGAGATGACAGAGCATAGCAAAGTGTTCTCTATGTGCTAGTCCGCATGCTTGTGAGCTGATTCGATGCTAGTCTGTAGCCTTCAACAAAGGAGTCGCCTGATCATTTTCGGATATAACAAATAGTAGGTAAGAATATACTTTGTTGGGGCTGGAGAGATGGCTCAGTGATTAAGAGTACTGGTTGTTCTTCCAGAGGACCTGGGTTCAATTCCCAGCACCCATACGGCAGCTCACAACTGTTTGTAATTCCAGTTCCAGAGGATCTAATTCTCTCATACAGACAGACATACAGGCAAACCACCCTTGCACATAAAATAAAATATATTTAAAAAATAATACACCCCGTTGTCTTTATAGATTAACATAATTCCATTGTGTATATGTGCCACATTTCCGTTCGTGTGTTGATGGACATTCTAGACTGTTTCCAGCTCCTTGCTATTGTGAACAGAGTAACAAAACCCACGGCTGAGCAGGTGTCTTCTCTGTAGAATAGAGAGTCCTTTGGGTGTATGCCCAGGATTGATACCACTGGCTCATATGGTAGCTCTATTTTAATTTTTTCAATTTCCAAAATAGTCGCACCAGTTTGTACTTTGATCAGCAGTAAATATGGGCTCCTCTTTCTCTACATCCTTGCCAGCATGTGTTGCCATTCATCTTCTTGATGGTAATCATTCTGACTGGGGTGAGATGGAATTTCAAAGTAGTATGAATTTGCATTTCCCTGATGGCTGTTAAAAATGTTTATTAGCCATTTGTAGTTGATCTTTTCAGAATTATCTGTTCATTCCATTAGCCAGTTTATCAACTGGGAGTTTTGGATTTTTGTGTCTAATATTTGCAGTTCTTTATATATTCTAGAGATTAATCCCATGACTGACGACGTATAGTTATCAAAAACTTTCTCAAATTCTGTAAGGTGGCTGGGATGAGTTAGAGGGAGGAGTCAGGATGAATATAATTAAATTACACTGTATGAAATTCCCAAAGAACTAAGAAAAGTGCTATATACATGTACGTATATATTTTTTTCTTTTTTTTTTTAAGGAGTGATGTGCATTGACTAGATGTGACTCCTCAGGAAAGCTTCTTGAATGTGCTGTAACTGTTTTCTCATCTAAAAATTAGTGATGATAAGTATCCATATCCTCCGTGAGACCTAAGGCTTAGCTCAGGGACAGCAGTGGGGCAGACCTTGTGCCCAAGAGGTGCCCAAGAAGTATAAGCTGCTCTTACTTTGTAGTTTGAGTGTGAGACGGAATAAGCCTGAAGTGCCAGCTCTGTGCCTTGTGAGATGTGACCATCTGGGTTGTTAATCTCAACCAGCCTCAGTTTCTTGACTGTTGAACATGA
Source organism: Peromyscus attwateri (assembly GCA_902168425.1). Classification (NCBI taxonomy): domain Eukaryota; kingdom Metazoa; phylum Chordata; class Mammalia; order Rodentia; family Cricetidae; genus Peromyscus; species Peromyscus attwateri. The sequence goes on along the minus strand of CABHPP010142279.1, from coordinate 31,380 downwards.
TGTTCATTGTGCTGTCTCAGACCTGGTGGGATTGAATGACAGAAGGTGTGTGGAGTGTGGGGTACAATTTCTGGCCTGTAGCAAGTGCTCAAGGAGTCTTTCTGCTATACCTTGAGGGCTCTTCACTACCCTCAGAGATGGGCTTTTGGCTCATATCTCTCCTACCTCTTGCCATCCCATCCTACTCAGTGATGGATGCCTGAGAAAACAGGGCCAGGGAACATTAGAGCTCACTAATCTCCCTTTCTTTTCTGCAAGCTTGCTTTAAATGCGCTCTCTCTCTCCCTCTCTCTCTCTCTCTCTCTCTCTCTCTCTCTCTCTCTCTCTCTCTCTGAGAGAGAGAGGAGGGGAGGAGGTGTGTACACATGGAGAGGCCAGAGAAGACATCAGCTATCCTGCTCAATCACTCTGTGCCTTCTTTCCTTGAGAGAGAGAGTCTCTTACTGAACCTCGAGCTATGCTGGCAGCCAGCAATCCCAGCTATCCTCCTGTCTCTGTCTCCTACAACACTAGGAGTTACATATACATGTGCAGACATACACAGCTAGTTGGGTAAGGGCTGGAACTTGAACTCTGATCCTCATGCTTGCTCAGTAAATGCTCTTACCTCCCGAGCCACCTCCTCAGGTCCCTGAAACCCCGTGGTTTTGTTTTTTTAATATTCATTTATTTTTACTTCATGTGTGTGAACATCAGGTTGCGGAGGCCAGAAGAGGGATTGAATGGAATCCTCTAGAACTAGAGCTGCAAATAGTTGTGAGCCATCATGTGGGTGCTGGAAATCGAACTTGGGTCCTCTGCAAGGGCAAGCGCTCTTATCCACTGAGCCACCTCCCTAGGCTCCCACAATCTTATTTTCAATGTCACCACCACCTTACTGGTGTGAAGCTCTTGGTGTTTTTCAAGGTGATTTTGTGTCTTTGACACAAGTTGGTCTCACAGCAATCCTATAAGGTAAAGTATATATAACTTTTCTTGACTCCCAAGTGATCAGAAAAACAGTGACTCAGGGAGTAAGTGACTGGCCCAAAGTCACCCAGTAAGCTAACTGCGTGTACCCAGGTCCACATCCATGTCCCCCACTCAGGATCCAGGAAGAATAGTAGACCCTTCTTCACTGCTATATCAAAGACTTCATTATATATGATCTCATCTGTGGGGTAGCTTTTACCATCATCCCCCTGCCGTAGACCCAGAGAGGCTAAGTGACTCGTTCAGAAATGCCCAGCAGATAAATGATGAAAATGATCTTTCGATTCTATAGTTAGTTCTATGGTCTTTCTAACTCTTTTTTTTTTTTTTTAAGAGGCTGGTTGACCGTAAAACAAATAAAACACCAGGTAGAACAAGAGCCAGCACCTCGGCTCTGCCAGTCAGGCCACACCGTAACTTTTTCTGACAACAGCAAGGATCAAGATACCCAACAGGAAGCATGGAAATCTACCAGGCAGCTCCCCACTGAAGGGTGTAATTAGAGAGCTGACAGGTTGTACATGCGACACCATTAATGGGTCCACCTGTGAGGGAGACCTGGCGAGCACAGGTAATTTGGACAGAGTATAGCACTCAAAGGAGACTCGGGCTGCAGATGCCCAGCCTGACCCTGGGGCCAGCAGCCTCCCCAGGGAACAGGAGGAAGGGCCTGGCCTGGACTCTGCCGGTGACACAAAGCTGTTTGCCGTGGTGCTCACTGCACATTATGCTAAAAGTGTGACAGATTTTTGAGGCAGTCTGAGTGGGAACCATGGAAACAAGTTAGGGGAGAGGAAAAGCTGATTGCGGCTGCTCCTGTTAGAGAGACAGGGGTGAGCTGAAGGGGTGTATATTCCCTCCTCCACCAGGCTTGGCTTCTGCTTTCATCCCCAACTCCCCCAGCTGCCTGTCTTCATGACCCCTCCCAAGCGCACCAACAAAGGGAGGTAGGAAACATGGGGACAGTGATAAATCGTGTGGTCTTGCAATCTCCTTTTCTGGGCTCTAACACAGAGCCTGGGCATCGTGAGAACTACCCTTTGCTGACTACTTACCGTGTGCTAGGCACCATGGGAGCATCTCTCTGGCACTGTCTCCAGCTCTCTCACCACCTCTGAGCACCCTCATCATGTGTGTGAGAACCCGGGGGCCTGAGGGACTCAGCAACTTGATCAGGCATGCAACTACTATCGGGGCGTATGGATCTAGACCTGCCTTGAAGAGCCATGCTTCATTCACTGCCTCACACACACCCCCGTGACCCTGCCACCCTCTACAAACATTGACAAACCTAGTTTCCAACCCAGTCGTTTAGGGCAGAAAAACAGATCCGTGAACTCCTTGTTTCAATATGCACAAGGTCACGGGGTTTTTCCACAGTGATGTCCTCTCTTCTGAAGAGGGTGGAGGCAGCATACACTCTCCACTTTGAAGCTTCCCTGAGACAGAAGGAATTGATGAGTTACCTTGCAATCAAAGTCCTTCCTCTCAGAGTCTCTCCCAGCCCCCCTTTTCTCTACGCTTTAGCCATGGCCATCACCATGGTTTCCAGCCTCTTCAGCAGAGAAATCTGTCTCCTCTTCATGTCAAGAGTGCAGGGTGTGGGGCCGAGAGAGCAGGCCATGGTCAAGCAGGGAGGGGATGGCATTCTGATAAACAGGGGCTCTGAATAGGGCAATGACTGCCGAGTGCAGACCTAGCTCTGGATTCAGGCAGCTGCTGGATAGCGAGGGGAAAAGGGGTGGTCCAGGAGCTTGAATCCAACCCGGGAAGACACCGTACAGATGGGAAATCCCAGAGAGGTGTGTTCAGTGACCACTGAGGGCCTGAACAAGCAGGACTGTAATACTTTGTGTAGGAGCACTCTAGGGGGATTAGGGAGGTACACTGAGTGCGGGAAGCCTTGAGCTATTCTGATTCAACAGAGTCTGGACCTCAATGATTTTATGCAGGACTGAGTGGAGGTTACATGGAGTGGTGGTGGTTTGATGAGGAATACATGTCCCCCACTTTGAACGATTTTCTTTACCACATAATTTGCCACTGTCCTTTATTAGAACATTCAAATTGCACTACTGTTTGGCGACGTCTTCCCAAATTCTCCATCGCATCCCAACTGACTCATGTTATAATCAATATTAAGTAGGCTGTGCCCACACTGTAGCTCTCACACGTGGGCTGGGATTTAGTTTTGTGTGTGTTTTCCTTCCTTTCTCAGGAGTGAGGCAAGCAAGGAACTGGGCAGAATACAAAGTGATTTATCCCATGCTCTTTATCTTTGCTCGCCCCTTCCCTCTGCATAGCCTAGTGTGTGAAGAAGAAAGGGAAGAAACAAAGGAAGAGGAAGGGTAACAGAGGAAAGTGGGAAGGGAGGATTGGTGAGCAGATACGGGGACAGGCAAATGGACGGATGATGAGTGGGTTGATGGGGTGGGTGGGTAGACAGGTGGATGGATGGGGGATGGATAGGTGAGTGGGTGGAATAATGATGAGTGGGTGGATGGATGGATGGGTGGACAGATGCCTCTGAAGTTATATGAAGACACAATTTGAGAGGCAGTAAGGTGTCATTGAAGGAGCAGTGGATGAAAACTAAGAAGTCCTAGGTTTGGGATCTGAATGAACCATGAAGGGTTGTATCACTATCTGCATTTTTCTTGAGCCTCTGGTTCCCAGTTTTCCAATGGACGAAGTAAGAAAACCGAATTGTTTGATTGCTAAGGCTCCATCACACTCCGTATTTCTATGCATTCTCGTTCTCACAGGGAATGATGTTATGCTCTTGGGAGGAAGCGATGCCCCAGCCGATGCACACGTGGTGTTCACAGGCTCCCAACCGAAGGCTGGCAGCAGCATGGTGCTATAAGTTTTACAAAGATAAGAAGAGGGCATGCCCCCTGCTTTCAGTGGAATTACTGTTTGTTTAGAAAGGTAAGATTGGGCAACCGTCCAGGTCAGGAACAACTGCTTTTACCAGCTTCCTTCACTCTCAGATGCTACAATAAATGCCATTTTGACCCAGTGTGCACAGCTACCCCACTTCCTTAAGCAAAGCTCTGGCTTCTTCCAGCTCAGTGCCTCTGTACCAAAGATTCTGCTGTGCTTGGGAGATGTCTCTAACCTCTGAGGACCTGTCCTGGTTGCTTAGTCTATAATCTAAACTGACAACAGACTTTCTGTTTTAAAATAAAGCCCTATCATTTTCATCCTCTGGGCTCTGCTACTCCCCTCCTCTTCCCCTCCCTCCCCCAGCTTCATCATCCCTCTTCCGAAGTTGAAAGTGAGTCTTATTAAGTGGTGCTGTGTCATACACTGTTGAATTGTGTCAGCTGGAAATGGAACATGATTAAGTATATAAAGGAGCCCCAGCTTCGCCTGCCACAACATTACACAACAGAAGCCTTGGCAACCTGAGAGCATCTATTCTCTCTCTTTTCCTTCCTGGTGAGCACTGTGACCTGACTCTCACTTTGTGGGTCCTGATGCTGGACCCAGCTGCCTTTGGAAGAGGTGTGCCTGGGCAGCACATTGATATAAGAATAGCCCCATTATACGAGTGCCTTGAGATCAAGTGGAGTTCATACAGAAATAGGCCTGCAGGACTTCCCCAGATATTTGCCGAGCCCAGAAGAGTCTAAAGCATCCGGATAGTGTGTTCTTGAGGGCATGAGGGCCAGGTGCACTGTCGTGGCACCCTCTGGCTGGGCCATCTCTTCCTTTCACTTTCTTTACAGACTCTGCAGGAGCATTCTGTTTTCAGATGAATCCTCCTAAATGGCAGCCCTCACCTGAAATGCTTTAGGGACTGATCTTTCTTGAATGCTGGCCTCACCCCAATCAGCTGGTTTCAGCTTTCTAGGAGGAGGCTAAATATTCAGGGTGGAAGAACTTCCAGACAAATATAATGAGAAACATAGGCGAATCCAGGACATTTCATTGCAGCGTGGGGCTGAATACCCCACCACCCATCCCCCTTCCTATTTCTAACCTATTATACTTTTCTGTCTCTTGTCTTTGTACTCCTCTGGTCAAATCGTGCCCTGTATTGCTGTTGTGGGGTATCTGACACCTCCAGCTTACCCTCATTCTAGTCTTCACCCTGGACCTCACACCTTGGTCTATGTCTGGACTTGTATGCATGTGCATGTATGCGCATGTCCCTGTATGAACAGGTATGTGTATATGTTTCTATGGAAGGGTGTATGCCTGTGTGCATGTGCATGTGTGTGTGTGTGCACGTGTGTAGGTCAGCGTTCAGTCTCAGGTGGTAGTCCACAGGAGCTGTCCACTTGGTTTTTTGAGACCCGGGGCTTCTTAATTAGCCTAGGCCAGCTGGTCAGAGAACGCCTGGGATCCTCTGTCTCTTCCTCCCCAGTACTGGGGCTGTGTACTCCACTGGACCTGCCTTTTTAACATGGATTCCAGGGCTTGAACTGAGGTTCTCCTGCCAGCACTCTTCTGATTGAGCTACCTCGTCCCGGTCTCCTATGTTCGGACTTTTAAGCATCTCACTTGTTTCAGTCAATAGCACCTTGATTCGGTACACTCCCTCTGGTCTGGTAGCTGTCTCATCTTGAGACTGGGACATGGCAGTTGGCATAAAACCTCTGTTTCCCGTCTTACTCCTTCTCTTTCACGCCACAGCAATCTCTGCTTTGATTGGAGTTAGGGACTTTGAGCCACGGCAAAGGGTCATTTGCATCATGGCTGTCCTCAGGGAGACATGACAGTCTCATCTCTCTGTGACCTTGAGCAGAGGATGCAGTGTCCCCCAGGTCCCCAGTACTTTGCCGAGTCTCAGACCCTGATTTTCAAAATGCCTGCTGGGTACCTCTGCCGCAGATCTGTTCTCACATCCCCCTTCCCTATTGCTCCCGTTCAATCAGCGTCAAGTACTCCGGCTTCTACTGTCTAAATACCTCTTCAATCAATCACCGCTGAACGGGCTCCGCAGCCACAGCCTTAGCTCAGGCTTGACATTCCTTCTTGGGATTATTGCCTCTCAGCCTCCTAGCTGCTCTCCCTGCCATCGTCCTTCCCTGCTTCTTTCAACGCCCCCCGCCCCCCCATATTCCTGCCATAGCTATCTTTCTCAGAGACACACCTGCTATTGCTTGGAGGGGAAACGTCCAGTGGATCTCCATCATCTTCAGTGAGGTGTACAAGGGCGTTCACAGTGTGGCCCTGTTTTCCTGACGTTGTCTCCTGGCACACCTCCTTCCCATTCTACACTCTAGCCATGCTGAACGTTACACCAACGTCTTGACAAGCTGTTTTTACCCACGTCTCTGTGGCTTCTGTATGGACTTTGCCCTCAAACTGGAACACCCTCCTTGCCTTTCTAGCTCCCTACCTGGCCAACACCCCATTCTCCAGATGAGACTGAACTGCCCCCCTCTTCCATGGAAGGCCCCCTGACTCTGTGGGAGGGAGTCAGCCTCCCTCCCTCTGCTCCTCTCACTTTGTTCTCTCCATCATCCACCCGATGGATTTATTTGTAATTATTTGTACATATGCACCTTTCCCTCATCAAATCAAGACCTCCCCGAGTGCAGGAACTCAGCTCCTAGCACAGTGTCTGGCGTAGACTGTAGGTGTTCGATAACCATTACTGATTGAATGCGGGAAGTTTGCTGGATGAGCTGGAAGGGTTTGGAGGGAAGCATGCGGAGCTGAGAGGAGACAGAAAGGACAGCTTTTGTGTCCCCTACAATGTCCCTACTGGTTATCTAGCATGGATTTTCAGGGACACTCCTAATGTAAAATATTTATTCATGCTTCCTTTTCATGTACACCTATCCACAAGTCAGATAAAATCCTTTGTCTAGCCACGTGTTTCTGGCTCAGCTTTAGATAGCAGCCTAGTGATAACCAATGGAGGATCTGAACTGCTACAAAACAGTTCTGTGCCTCTCCCCGATGCCTTCTCTTTTGCTTCTTTCTGCCTCTCCAAGCCTCTGTTCCATTTTGCAGAGCTCTGTGGGTGCCCAGGACATTAGGATTGGAGGTTTGAGTGATTCTGGGTTGAAGATATGATCTGAAGCACCAGAGCCCATGAGGATCCTTACTGGTTAATCTTGGTGGCTGGGGTGGCCAAGAGAAAAATCCACATGTGCTTTTGTGAGCAGGCTCTCACCTCTGCAGCCCCAGGGGATTTGGCATTTAGCTGGCTTCTATTTGGCTTGCAATGTTTTTGTCCAATTCTAATACATGGGCTTTATGTGTTTAGCTTGTGTACAAAGTTTATGCTCATAAATGGCTTATATTCTGTCTAGAGGGACTATGAGTCCTGGGCTAGAGCCTGTGAACAGAGTGTAATGTAATTCTGGTGTTTTATTAACCATAATAACCAGAAGTCTCCAGCCACTAATATATCTGCATAGAGGTTTGTCTGGATTTCCAATTATTTTCACTTTCAGCACAAACTGGACAGAAAATTCATTTCAATGCAGTTGAGCCTTTTATTCGTCCTAAGCTTAGATTAAGTCATCTGCCATGTGAACCGTGAGTCCAAGGGCAGTGAGAGTAAGTGCCTGGGCTCCTCTCCCTGGCACCGTGGGAGGTCCCTAGGGCCATGTGGGTTGCATAGGCTTAGAGGAGTTATTTTTCCATTTTCTACCACCTCTGAAACTGACATTCTTAGTACCCAGCTTCTGTCCTAGGAACTGAAAGAAAAAAAAAAATCCCAGAGATTTACTTCCAATGTTTAGGCTCACATTGGTGCCTTTTCTTTTATCTTTAAAGTAGAAAACAAAAGCAAAACAAAACACTCTGTCTAGTGAGGTGAGGGGGGTGGGACTCAGTTGGTAAAGCACTCGCCTTTGTGAGCCTGAGGACTGTGGTGCCCAGCACTCAAGGAAAAGTACTGGGCGTGGTGGTGTATGCTTATAGAATCTCAGTACTGGGGAAGTAGAGACAGAAGGATCCTTGCACCTCAATGGCTAGCCAGTCTAGCTTAACTGGTGAGCTCCAGGCCAATGAGAGGCCCCCATCTCAAAAGAGGTGAATGGGGTTCCTGAGGGCGACATCCTTAGGCCTCTCCATGCAAGTGCACGCATGTGAATGATCACCTCCACACACAAGAACATGCACACATATGTGCATTGAAACTATCCACCCCTTCAATCAGTGACAAAATTAATTGACTCTCTGGCTGCAGATGACTTTAGACTATGACTTGGGATGCTATTGATTTTTTTTCTCTTCATAAAGCTTTTCTATAAAGTAAAAACCTGAAGACCTTAAGTTACAAAGTTTGAGTTAAATTATGAGCCTTTTAGCTTTGCATTAGAAGTGGTATCTGGAACCTGATTTGCTAGATCAGACCACATTAGTTGTGTTATGTTATTTTCTAAAAACACATTTCAGAGAAATAACTCCAATCTGCGTTGCATTTTATAGAGCAAAATAATTGAATGGCGGCTGTTTGTAATTTTAGCAATCTCTTAACCTTAATCATATTTAATGGCTTTTCTCTTCAGGCTAACAGGAGAGAGAGAGAAAAAGGTTCCAGCTCCCTTGTATAACGGCGTGACAGTAATGCACCCTGGTCCTCGGCAGCACAGTAAATTCCTCCTCTCTGAATTGTTGGTTCGGGACAATCATTCAGCAGGGAATTACTTTCTCATCTATGAAATAAATGAGATGTTAAACTAGTTTTCTGGTTCCTGTGGTACAAATGTATCAGTGTGTAGCCCCGTGCAGAGAGAAAACAAATGCCCAGGGTCTTGGATGCTGTTGGCCAGAAGGGGAGAGGCACTTGGGGTCCCTGGGATCAGAGATGGAGAGCAAGGTCTGCGGGGGAAAGGCTAGCCAAAAGAAACGAGATGATGGGAGAGAGTGGAAGAGTATGCCAGCTGCTAAAAGTGCCGGGATGCAAGTCCCAGAAGCAAGGGGGTCTCAGCAGGGGCTTGCAGACAGGAAAGGGGATACTTCAGTTTGTGGGGGGTGCTATGCTATTGTCTGACTCCCACGGAGAGGAACAAGCAAATGGGGCGAGTGGTGACAGGTGACACTCCAGGGTATTTCTAGGTTAGAGCCCGAAACATATTCCCTCAGGACTCACTGGTTTTAGGTCCTCAGTGGGATGTTGGAAGGAGCACTGTCTCCATGTTAGAGATAGTAAAGCCGAGAGCCAGGTAAGGGGGAGAACGAGAGCCACAGTTGGGGTGAAGATGAGATTGAACTCAAGTGCCCCAGGGAGTGTAGGCTATGAATCCCAGCTTCCTGGTTACAGATTGGGAACTGGAGTTCTGCAATTAGAGTGTCTCCTCTCCTGGCTCAATATCCTCACCTCCAGACTGTATTCATTCACAGAATTCTACTAAGGGGATTGTGTAACCAGATGCTCTTCTCTTTACCTTGTTTGATTGTTTTGCCAAAAACTACAGATTCCCTTTAGAAACAGGGCTCAGCTCTCTCAGGTAACTTGTCTGTCTCTTTATTGGTAAGAGATAGTAAAGAACTAGGCTTTGTCTCTAGATGCTCCATCAGCCACAAGTTGGAAGACTTTCTGAAATCAAAGCAATATTGTTTTTATTCATCATCTGCTATGTATCTTAAATCATGCAATGTACTATGAGTACAGGATCTTATTTGATCTTTATATGGTAAACTTACCAGGTACCTATTATGTGTCCATTTTATAGGTAGAAATTTTGAGGCTCAAAAAGGGGTAAAGTGGTACACAATCTGTATTCCTAGAACTCAGGAGGTTAGATCACAACTTCAAGGCCAGCCTGGGACATAATAGCACCTTGTCCCCAAAATGAATAAAGGCCTATGGCCCAGCAGCTCCTATGCCTCAGCAGTCACTGGGGCTCTGGATCTAAGTCCAGTAAGAGACCCCAGCTTCCTACAAACCTGTACCTGATCATCCTAGCCATTTCATGTGGTTGCTGTGACCCCAGAGACAGGAAGAAACCAGATACCCTAAACTCTACTCCTTAAGATTGCCTTCAAGTCATCCATCCCTGTAGGGAGCAAGTAAAGTCCTGAGTGAATATGTATTGGCTGATGTGGGAATGACCATGGCAAGAACCCTAGTGCTTCAGCCCTGTGAAAGTGGCAAAGTCTTCTCTTGGTGAGTCTCAGAGGGAAGGAAAGGCCTTCAGGTCCAAGTACAAATGTGGCTAGCATATGTAGGAAATGTCCACTGTGGCTTTCTCTCAACAACATTCACAGCCTGAAGACTGATCACCTACAGAGAGTGTGCCTACCAAGGTTAGCTGAATCTGCATCCGATTGTTCAGCTGTATACTATAAACCCCACATCTTTGTTCAGCTCTATGCAATAATTCCCCTCCCTGTTCAACTGTATAAATAAACATTCTGAGCTTCTTGGGTGTTGTGGCTTTTCCATCCAAGAGCTCAGGCCATCTAATCCAGTGGTTCTCAACCTATAGGTTGTGACCCCATTGTGGGGGGGGGTGTCAAATGACCCTTTTACAGGGGTCATATCAGATATCCTGCATATCAGATATTTACATTACAATTTATAACAGTAGCAAAATTACAAAGTAGCAATGAAAATAATTTTATGGTTGGGGGTCACCACAACATGAGGAACTATATTAAAGGGTTGCAGCATTAGGAAAGTTGAGAACCACTGCTCTAATTCCAGTTTTTGTTTTGGGCTGTGTGTGTGTGTGTGTGTGTGTGTGTGTGTGTGTGTGTGTCCGTGTGTGTCCGTGTCCGTCCTTTCTTCATTCCCTCATTTCCTTAGGGCTGCTGGACCCAAGCCATGCAAGGATATGGCAGAGCCCACCACTGGAAGTCCAGCATAGTGGACTAAAATCTCATATAAATGACAACCAACACCCAAGTCTCAGATGCCCAGGCCCCACTGAAAAAACACAAGCAATAAAAAGTCCCAAATAATATGCTTCCTTCCTCAAATCACTAACCCCAAGAAAATCTTCCCCAAGGAGAATAACTAAGATGACATTCAAGACACATAGCTCAAAAGAACAGATGCAAACATGGTCAGTGAGTTCAAAGAATTCAGAGAGGACACAAAAAGCTCCCAAAGTTCTCAGGACAAGAGTAACTGAAGTCCAAGAAAACACAAACAAGTGGTCAAAAGAAGGAATGAGGACAATTCAGGATATGAAAACTGAACACAATAGAGACAGAAACACTGAGGAAAACATAAACTGAAATGAAACAAGAAATGAAAAACTCAGCAAGTTTAATGAAAAGGTCAGGGAAAAGTGCTTCACCAACAGAATGGATCACACAGAAGAGAGAATAGGACTTGAAGGCAAGTAGAAGAATTGAATCACTTGATCAAAGAAATGATAAGCTAAAAATCTCACAAATGAGGTATGCAGCAGATTTGGGACACAATGGAAAGGCCAAGTTTTATGAACTGTGGGGTCTAGAGGATGAAGAATTCTACACCAAAGACATAACAAATATTTTCAATAAAATCATAAAAGAAAATTCACCAAATTTAGAGACAGAAAGGCCATTCAAGGAAATGAGGACTACAAAACTTCAAATAGGTAGGATCAGGAAAGAAACTCCCCCTGGCATATTATGGTTAAAACACTAAAATTACAGACTAAAGAAAAGCATTGAAAGCAGCAAGGGTGAAGGGCCGAGTTATACATAAAGGCAGACCCATCAGAGCCCCAGTGTCTATTTGATGGTAACTTATTTTTTCTTCTTTTTTTTTGTTATTGTTGTTGTTTTTTGAGACAGGGTTTTTCTGTGTAGTTTTGGTGCCTGTCCTGGATCTCACTCTGTAATCAGGCTGGACTCAAACTCACAGAGATCTGCCTGGCTCTGCTTTCTGAGTGCTGAGATTAAAGGCATGTGCCACCACCACCCAGTTTGATGGAAACTTTTAAAGCCTGCAGGCTTGAAAAGATGTATTCCATCTTAAAGATCACGATGGTCAAGCCAGACCATTATACCCAGCAAAAGTGTCTATTACAATTGCAAAAGAAGCAGAAACTTTTCCTGATAAAAACAGACTAAAGGAATGTAAGACCACTAAGCCAGTTCTTCAGAGGACACTGGAGGGAAAACTTCAGACAAAACCAAGAGGCCACAAAGAAAAGGTAAATAATACCAGAAGTTCATCAGAAGTTATCTAAGAAGACACCACAAAAGACTAGAAGGACAGGAAATACTACACATTGTTTAATAATAACTCTGAAAATGAAAGGTTTTAATACTCAAAAAAAAAAACCCACAGGAGATCAGGTTGGTTAAAAAACAGTCTCCATCTTTCTTCTGCCTCTAAGAAGCATATCTCACCATCAAAGATAGTATTACCTTAGAGAAAAAAGACAGACGAGGGTGTAGGTGGAGTTTTTTTTGTCAGGACTACCGTCTCGCCAATAACTGACATGGAGACTTATTATTAATTATAAATGCTTGGCTGATAGCTTAGGCTTGTTACTAACTAGATCTTTAAACTTAAATTAGTCCATATATCTTGTCTACATTCTACCACATGGTACTACCTTCTTTCAGCATGGCATGTTCATCTCTTGCTTCCTCTGCCTCTGGCTGGCAACTCTGTCCTCCTTTTTCTCTTGTGCTCTCTTTTTGTCTGCAAGTCCTGCATAACCTCTACCTGCCTAGCTATTGACCATTTAGCCCTTTATTAAACCAATAAGAGCAAAAAAATATTCACAGTGTATGAAAAGATTGTTCCACAATACAAGGGTAACCAAGCAAATGCAACTGAAAAAACAGGCAGACATATTTAGTCTAACACTTGACAAAATAGACTTCAAAAAAAAAAAACTAATAAGATTTTATAAAAAAATTGCTTCATACTCATTAAAAGAACAATCAATCAAGGAGGTATTCCCACTCTAAACATATATGCACCAAACACAGGTGCATCTAATTTCATAAGATAAATACTACTAGTTGTAAAGCAGCAGATTAACCTCAACACAGTAACAGTGGGTGACTCCAGTATCCCATTACTACCAATCCATAGGTCACCTTGACAAAAACTAAACAGAGAAACACTGGAGTTAATTACAGAATAAATCAAATGTAAAAGGCATCTACAGAGCATTCTACCCAAACACCAAAGAATGTAGATTCTTCCCATGGACTTCCTTCAAAATAGATGACATATTAGGACACAAAGCAAGCTTCAACAATTACATGAAAATTAAAATTACATCTTGTATTCAATTTGACCCTAGTGGAAGAAAGCTGTAGATCAACAGCAAAAGAAACTACAGAAATCATACCAACTCATAGAAATTAACAACACATTATTAAATAATGAATGATTTACTGGAGAAATTAAGGAGGGAAGAAATTCCTAGAATTCAATGAAAATGAAAGCATAACATCAAAATGTATGGAGCACAATGAAGTACTATGTGCCTACATTAAAAAAAATCAGTGAGGTCTTAAACAAGTAACTTAACGACACATTAGGGTCTTGGAAAAACAGGAATAAACCAATCCCAAAAGTAGTAGATGGGGAAAATAATTAAGATCAAGGCAAAAATTAATGAAATACAAACAAGTAATACAAAGTATCAATGAAATGAAAAGTTGATTCTCTGAAAGGATAAACCTTTACCCAAATTAATCAAAAGAAACAGAAAGAGAACACAAGTTAATAATATTAGTAATGAATATAGAGATATTACAATAGACACCAAAGAAATGTAGAAAATCACATGTAAATGCCTTAAAAACCTGTATTCCACTGAATTAGAGAAGTGGATCCAAAAGAAATGGATGAATTTCTAGGTGCACTGGATCTGCTGAAATTAACCTAAGGAAATATTTAGACATATCTATAACTAGCAATGAAATTGAAGCATCAATAAAAAATTTCCTAAGAAAAACCCAGGACTAGTCATCTAATGATGCCCATTAAGGTCTTGGAAAAAGAGGAATAAACTAATTCATGAAGCAGTAGATGGGGAAAATAATTAAGATCAAGGCAGAAATTAATGAAATACAAACAAAAAATCATAAGATTAATGAAATGAAAAGTTGGTTCTTTGCAAGGATAAACTAGACTGGCAACCGTTAGGTAAATTAGAATTCACTGCAGAGTTCTACCAGACCTCCGAAGAGGAACAAATACCAACATTGTCCAAATCATTTCATAAAATAGAGCATAAGGAACACTTCCAGGCTCTTTTTATGAGGCCAGCATTACTCTCATAAAGATAAAAAAACAAAACACAAAAATTACAGATTGATTTCCCTAATGAATATAGATTTTTTTTTTAAAGTCTTGCAAATGTACTTTCCAACAAGGTTGATGACCTGAGTTCAATCCCTGGATTGGGAACACTGACTTCTGTAAATTTTTCCCCCGACCTGCTTACTTACTTACCCACCTAACTACACACACACACACACACACACACACACACACACACACACACACAGAGAGAGAGAGAGAGAGAGAGAGAGAGAGAGAGAGAGAGAGAGAGACAGACAGACAGACAGACAGAGATAGAGAAACAGAGGCTAAATATAGAAATAAAATGTAATAAAAATACTACAAACTGGTATTCAGGTTGGAGCTGCAGCCAAGGGCCCTGTCTGGGGCCCATGGTGCTGCCACACTCAGGGTCTGTGTTGATGTCCATGGGTCACTACCAAAGGTAGTGCAGATTCCCAGGGTCTGGGCTGCCAACGAATCAACAAAAAATTATGTTAAAAGTGACTACAAACTGAATTCAGGATTGTATTAAAAACATCATCTGTCATGATAAAGTTGCTTTTGTTCCAGAGATGGTTCAACATTTGTAAACCAATAAATGTGATTCATCACCTATGAGCTCAATGACAGAAATCACATGATCATCTAGAAAATGCAGAGAGGGACTTTGACAAAAATCCAACATCCTTTCTTGACGTAAATCATGGAGAATCTTGGGATGGAGGTGTGTGTGTCAACATAATAAAGGCAACATGTGAAAAACCTGTAGCCAACGTCATGCTAAATGAAAAAAAATCTCAAAAATTCCCTCTAAGATCAGGAGGCAAACAGGGGTGTCCACACTCTCCATTTCTATTCAATGTAATAATTGAAATCTTAGCTAAAGCAATAAGACAAGAGAATGAAATAAAAGGGGGTACAGAGAGGAAAAGAAGAGGTCAAAATGTCCCAATTTGAAAATGATATGATTTTATACATAACAGATCCTAAGGACTCCACCCAAGAACAAAATCTGTTAGAGCTAATCAACACTTTGTGTAAAGGGACAGGTACAAACCAAACCTACAAAACCCAGAAGTCCTCCTGTACACCAATGGCAGACATACTAAGAAAAATATTAAATTTTTCTCATTAAAAATATAAAATATTTATGAAAAACCTTATGAAGGAAGCAAAAGTCCTCTACAACAAAAGCTATTAAGATAACAAAGAAAGAAATTAATGAAGATACCTGAAGAGGGAAGGTCTTCCACATTTATGAATCAGAAGACTAAATATTGTGAAAATGACCACCCTACCAAAAACAATCTGCAGATCAATGCAATCCCAATCAAAATTCCAGAACTGTTCCTCACATACACATAAAAAATAATCTCAGCTGGGCATGGTGGTACATGCCTTTAATCCTAGCACTAGGGAGGCAGAGACAGATGAATCTCTGCAAGTTTGAGGCCAACCAGGACTACGTAGTGAGATCCTGTATCAAAAAAACAGCAACAAAAAATAATCTTAAAATTTATATGGGAGCACAAAAGACCCAGTATAGCCAAAGCAATCTAAACAAAAAGAATACTAATGCAAAAAGATACTGAGGAAAATATTACCATACACGATTTCAAATTATGTTACAAAACAAAACAAAACAAAACAAAACAAAACACATAGGTCAGTAGAACGGAATAGAAGACTCAGATATAAACCCACACACATAAGCTGTCTGCTTTTTGACAAGGATGCCAACAATATATGCTGGAGAAAGGGAAGCATCTTCAACAAATGATGCAGGGGGCTTGGATGCATGAAGAAAAATGAGACTAGATCCCTACCTCTCACCTTTCACGAAACTCAACTCAGATGAATTAATGACTTTAATATACTCTGAAAACTGCTCAAGGAAAACTAGGAAGTCCACTTCAACCTATAGGCATAGGTCTTTCTGAATAGGACTTTATTTGTGCAGGAAATAAGACCAACAACATCCAATGGGGTCTCACTGTGTGGAAAAAAAGGAAAATGTCACTACAGTGAAGAGGCAGCCAACAGAATGGTAGAAAATCTTTACTGATGATGTATTGGACAACAGATTAGTGCCAAGGATGTGCAAAGACATAAAAAAAAATGTGGACTTTAAGAAAACAGCCCAATTTAAAAAGCAGTCTATGGATTTGAAGCAAAGTTCTCAAAAGAAGTAATACATGTGGCTAGGAAACACTGAGAAAGTGTTCACCACAACAGTCAGCCATCAGGGAAATGCAGATCAAAACTATGCTAAGATTCCACCTCACTCTAGTCAAAATGGCCGCCATTGAGACTATAAATGACCAGAGATGCTGGCATGTGAGGCAAGTGTAACCCTTACATCATTGGTGAGATTGTAAACTAGTGTAGTCATTTTGAAAATCAATCTGGGGGTTTATTAAAAACAAACAACTGTAAATAAAACTACAGTGTGATCCAGATGTACAACTGCTAGGCATACACACAAGGGACTCTACACTATTCTACAGAAATACTTAGACAATCATGTTCATTGCTGCTCTGTTCACAATAGCCAGGAAACAGAAGTAGCCTAGATATCCATCAACTGATGAATGGGTAATGACATGTACATCTATGCAATGGAATTTGATTCAGCTATTAAAAAAGCAAAGTTGGGAAATTTGCAGGTGAATGAACAATGGTGAAAATTATACTGAGTGAGTTAATCCAGACCTAGAAGGACAAATACCCTGTGCTCTCCTTCATATGGGTTTCTGTGGTTACTAGCACTGGGCCTACACAAGACTAGCCCTGTCAACAGTCATGGATTGGAAAAGGGCTTTGGGGCCTCACCCCTTACTGCTAAAGTACAGGCTATGGATAGTTACTGTCTTCAATTGAGTACCCTCTGCTGAGCCCATCAGGCTTCAGAGGATAGCTCCAAATCCACGGTCACACAAACGGCCCTGGTTAAACTCAGCAGGGCATAAAACCAAACAAATAGCAATTTGAGAGAGATTTGTAGAGAAAAGATAGGGTAGATGGGAGGATGAAAGAGACTTAAAAAGGGGTAGGAATGAGAATAATCAGTATTATGATACATATATATGAAATTGTCAAAGAACAAATCTAAATAAAAGAAATAAGCGAATAAAACCAGAGAAATAAAACAAAAACAATCCCATCATAAAACGGTTGGGTAGCTTAGAGAGTATGATTAATTTAGAAAAAAAGTTATACCTAAGGTAAGTGACATGGTTGGAATTTAAGCTCACCTCATTGTGCTTAAATATCGCTTCTACTGGGAAATCCTTGCCAGCTTCCCAGTCTAGTGAGAATCCTTCTCATGGCGGCCTGTTCTGTATGGCTCAACTGTTTGTGCAGTAATTTCACATTTTCCAGGAGACTGTAAGCTCCTCATGGAAAAGGACTATGTCTTTTTTGGTCACATTCCTGAGGAATCCTTGATGAGCATGAAATGGATGAATGCACTCTTTGCTTACTAAGCCCAGGGAGGTACCAGACCAGCCTGTATGGGCCTCAGGGGAGGGGCAGACCTGGTGCCTGACTGTCTATGTGCCCACACTCCAATCCAAACCAAAGTCCGAAGTTTTTTTTTTTTTTTTATAAGAACTTGTGTCTTGGACCAGGAAGACGGTTGCTGACATATTCAAGCTTAGTATAGTCCAGGATGCAGCTCCAGCGAAGGAAGTGTTCACAGATTGCGAAGCCTTTGTGTGTCGTTACTAATTAGAAAATTGCCTTTGGAATTGAAATATGTTTCACAGTGAATTTACTGAGCTCCTTGCCGAGGTGCGATTCTCTTGTGCCTGTTGTGAGACAATCCCACTCCAAGGTGGCATATGGAGATGCCCACAGCTCTGCAAATTAAAGAATCATTGGTGTTTCAAGAAGCAGGCTGGCTTCTTGAGGGCCGGCAGTGAGCCAGGCTGACCCAGGTTTGGAGTCTGGCTCCAGCTGTGCAGAGGGGCAGCAGCTGGCTTCTATCAGATTGCCCCTTTAGTTCAAGGCTCTTTCCTTTGGTCCTCTGTTTCTGGCCCAGGGCTCACTGTGAGTCCTGGAAGTGTCATCTAGGAGCTTGATCTGCAGTTTACTCTTTAGCCAACAGCTGAGTTGAAAAATCACATCTTTCCTTGTTCAGGATAGTACTGGCCACACTATTAATTGAGATAGTACTCTGGGCATTATTCTAGAATCATTTCTAAATGAGTATGGCTGTATCTGAGACTTGGAGTCACCTTTTTTATTTTTTTATAATTTGTATAAACAGAAAATGGGGAAAGGTTGGGAATATGCACCAAGAATTATCACTAAGTCATGGCTGGAAATAATTTTTGAGCTATTGGTCTGTGTCACAGAGCCTAGGAAAGGCACAGGGGCACATCTTTGTGGATGATAGCTGGTCATCCAAGAAGGCAGCACATGAGTTCTCTTCCTAGTGTGACCACTATCACCACAGCACATATAATATTTTACTTTATTTCATTTTCCAATCAGCCCTCTCCTACAGGTGGTAGTTTGGGTGTAAAATATTCCACATAGGCTCGTGCATTTGACCACTTGGCCACCAGTTGGTGGTATTGCTTTGGAAGGTGGTGGAACCTTAAGAAGGTGAAGCCTTGTTAAAGAAGTGGACCACTGAGGGATGGGTCTTGAGGTTTTCACAGCTTGGCCCCACTGCCTGTCTGTTCCCTGCTTCCTGGTGAGTAATGTAATGTGACTAGCCAATTTTTTAAATGATTTATTTATTTGCGTTGGTGTTTGCCTACATTTGTGTCTGTGTAAGGCTGTTGGATCCCCTGAAGCTGGAGTTACAGACAGTTGTGAGCTGCCATGTGGGTGTTGGAAATTGAACCCGGGTCCTCTGGAAAAGCAGCCAGTGCTCTTAATCACTGAGCCATCTCTCCAGCCCCTGTGAATGGCCAATCTTAGGCTTTTGACCACCATGCATTCCCTGCCATGACTGACTCCATTCCCTCTAGCTGGGTCAAAATAAACCTGCCATCCTTTCGGTTTTTATTGCCAGGTATTTGGTCTCAGGAAGAAGGAAAATAAGTAACACTCTACAAGTGAGGGGGGATGTCTTGGGGTGGTTAATTACCAGGTTCACACAGCTGGTCTGGGAAACAGCTTTGCTACTGAGACTACACTTTCTGCAAACCCGTGTTCTTTCCACAATGAGAAAGGGCCACAGAGAACACGGTGTGAGAAAACCCGGGAAAAAGCTGTGAGAGGAGATGCTGTAGAGCAGCCGACAGAACTGGTGTCTTCTCAGGACTCCCAACCGGACCGAGCCACCACCTGGTCACCGGAGTTCCTCACCTCTTCTGTGCCTTTTTATTACCTTTCCCATCACATTCTTGTTAATAAGTGTTTGGTGGACAAGCATGTGGGAACGTCATGGATTACCACAACACTATCTTCAGAGGCTTCTCCGTGAGAAGGTGGGGAGGAGGGTGGTTCTAGACAGCCTATGGGTTTCCTGTGGCTGCCATAGCAAAGGACCACTAAATGAATGGAAACATTCCATTACCACAATACTGGAGGTTGAGAGTCCAGAATCTTGTTCCCCTGGACTCTAGGTGGAACTCGTCTTTGTCCTTTTCTGGATGCTCATGGTGGCCAGTTCCTGGTTTGCAGCCACATCACTCCTAGAGTGTCCTGAGTGTTTCTGTCACTCTCTGGTGGTTCTCTTTTACAAGGTCATTCATTAGTCATAGTGGATTGAAGTCTTAATCCTAAGGACCTCATTTTAACTTGATTGCTACAAAGACCCTATCTCCCAGTCATGTCATACTCTGAGGTACTGGTGTTTAGGACTTACACATGTCATTTAGGACACACTTAGTCTACAGGAGGTGGAGTATTCATAGCTACATCTCTTGTTCTTCCTTGGAAACCTAAGAGGAGGAATCTAGACAGACTCCTTAGGCTTCTGCAGGACTGACCCGACAGCTTAATGAAGCAGGGCGTGAGGCACAGTGGCAGACAGTGTAACCTGGCTCCCTGAGGTTGTGTGTGTGTGTGTGTGTGTGTGTGTGTGTGTGTGTGTGTGTATGTGTGTATGTGTATGTGTGTGTGTGTGTGTGTTATATGTGTAGGCATGAATGTGAGTGTGCATGTGTGCATATAGGTACATATGCATGCCAGTGCACACACATATGTGTGGAGGTCAGCGTCTTCCTCAGTCTGTCCCACTTTATTTTTCTTTGAGACAGGGTCTCTCTCTGAATCCAGAGATCACTGATTTTTTTTTTTTTTTTTTTTGGTTTTTCGAGACAGGGTTTCTCTGTGTAGCTTTGTGCCTTTCCTGGAACTCGCTTTGGAGACCAGGCTGGCCCCGAACTCAGAGATCCGCCTGCCTCTGCCTCCAGAGTGCTGGGATTAAAGGCGTGCACCACCACAGCTCGGCTGAGATCACTGATTTGCTTACACTGACTGGGCAGCCAGGAGTCCTCAGGAATCTGTCTGTCTCTGTGTACCACCCATCCCGGCACTGCCTCTCCTGGCTTTTTCCTTGGGTACTGAGGATTCAGACTTAGGCCTTCAAACTTGCACAACAAGCACTTTACCCACTGATCCATCTTCCCAGCCCCCATGAAACCTTTTCTCAGTTCCCAGGCCACTTCTGGAAGGCAGATTCCTTGGTTTCTCCACTGTGGCTTGTATGAGAGGGCTGACGCAGAAGCAAGGGCCCACCCATACCCCTTCCCTCACTCACATCCTCGGTATATTCTCAGCATCCCTTCCATGGCTCCAACCTGCTGCGCATGTCAGCAGCTCCTCTGCAGCCTTTTCATTGCAGGGTTCCTAAAGCATTAAAAATGCATCTGTCTTATTATCCTGGCGCACAGCTCATGTGTGTGAGCGTATACGCTTGCGTGCGCTTGTCTTCTCAGCTCCTGTCTGACATCAAAAGGAAAATATTAAAGAAACCAATCACCTCCCTCCCCTCGTCAAAAGTACAAACAACTTAGTTATCTGGTGAGCTAATGGCCTGGCTTCCCCCACTCCCTCCACAGCCAGCTCTTGGAGCTACTTGCCACCGTCCTAATTGTTTTTAAATGTCTGTGCTAACCATTTCATATGGAGAGCATCAATCTGAGTGTGGGTAACTGAGAAGCACGCTGCCTCTTACAATGACATTTTTTTTTTCAGTAATTAAAAACAAGTGTGAGAACACTCCAGCCCTCTGCTGTAGCACTCTGCTGGCTGGGGTTAGGGGTTGGAGCTGCATTTCCAGCCAGTGGGCCCTGTGGGTGGGCAGCTGAGCTCAAACTCTCCTAGTGGGCATGAGGAACCTGCCTGCTGCTGCAGTTGCTCAGGGTAGCAATCCACGGGGCCTTTCTTCTGAAAATGGTCTGTAAGTCCCTCCGGGGCAGGGACAGCAGGAGGTGAAGGGTTGCTATTTCTTCCCCACACCCTGGTTCCTCCAGGAGAAAGACAGAGAGAGCGCTCTGCTCAGGCTTGGCACTCAATGATTGTCTGCCTGCCCGCCCGAGTCAGCTGCTGCTTGGCTGCCGGTTAGGGACCCTTGCACAAAGCAGAGCCTGTGCTCGAAGCTGGGAAGCGGCAGAAGCAAATTCTGGGGTGAAGGAATGATTTCAATCTCCTCTTCTGTCTCCCGGGAGTCCCTGGAACCTCAGGGGTGCAGAGTCGGGAGCGTTCTCGCTGCACTTTCTGTGCTATATTCGGGCCTTACACACAGGATGGAGAACGTGCCAGGATACCAGGGAGAGGCCAGGGGCGTGTTGGGGCTCCACATCCAGTTGCATTGGGCTTGGCTGGGCTTGGCTGGACCGGGCCCGGGCTGGAGCTGAGCTGGGCTGGGGCTAGGCTGGGCTGGGGCTAGGCTGGGCTAGGGCTAAGCTGGGCTGGGGTGGGGCTGGGGCTAAGCTGGGTTGGGCTAGGCTGGGCTGGGACTGAGGAAAGTCAGAGGGCCACATGCTTCTGGCTAGAAAGAGGTAGAGCAGCCCCAGAAACAGACAGTGTCCAGCTGGAAAAGCAGTTGCTGCCTGGCAGATCCTGATGTTCCCACCAAGAGCAAGGCCTGTGACACACTGTAGAGCCTGAGACCTGAACCCAACACCAGGCTCTCCCCTACCAAGCTGCTCCTGGCTCCAGTTGTAACAACACCTGCCGAGGCCAGGCCAACAGAAAGCAGGGGCTGCATGGGGGAGTTCCCTTCTCTCTGGATTTCAGGCTCAGAAAATGCCTTGTAAACACAACTTCAAGCCCAGTACCTCAAGCATATGTGTGTGTGTATGTGCACATGTGTGCATGTATATATATATATGTGTGTGTGTGTGTGTGTGTGTGTGCACATGTGTGCATCTCTATATATATGTGTGTGTGTGCACATGTGTGCATGTGGGTGTGTATATATGTGTGTGTGTGTGTGTGTGTGTGTGTGTGTGTATGTGTATTCCAATAACCATAGAAGAAGACTCATACATACATTTGGTCTAACTTTCCATGAAAATTCAGTTCCACATCAGCCTCCAAGAACACTTGAATCTCAGACTTTGTTTAAACATAAATTGCATTGGAAGCAGTACATCCCCTCAGGTCCCAGGGAACAACTAAGTAAATACAGGCAAACAGGGGTAGCATTCACAAAGAGCAGAGCTCTGAAGTGTGTCTGTGGCTGGAAGGAGCTGACTCTGATGGCCTCACCATCCCCATGGGGAGGGGAAGTGAATGCCGGAAGATGCATTCCAGCCTGACGCCCGAGCAGTTTTTCTTAACCAACACATTGTGCATTAACCTGTAAGACAATATGTTTTCAGAGAACCACATTCATCACCTTAGAAAAGTCATATTACCATAATTTCTGGGAAAGAACAATGGGGGGAAAATGTTAGTCATTGTTGATGGAGCAGGTAAGTTTCAGTAGCATGATCTGTTGAATATTCATTCGATATTGTTTTTGACATTTAAGAACTCAATTATCCGATGACTAATCAGTCTTTTACAGTATGTTATTTTTGTGACTAGAGTTGAAGTACTGATCGGCCCCAGGAGAGCACAGTGTTCAGATGGATTTATTAGTGTGTTTCAACCCTGGCTTCTGCTGGCATGCATGTCCAGGGGAATTTAGTACCTGTGACAGTGAGGGGCCGAGGGTCTGGCTGGAGCCTGGAAGTGCATGGAGACCAGATGCTGAGCTGACGGAGTTAGCTCGGCTGAATTTTTTCGGTTAGGGAGGGTCAGCCAGCATTCTGATGTGCCCTAATGCTTTGGGCTTGGAACCAGCTCACCTTGTCCTGGCTACCATATCATGGCAGAGCAGGGGGGAGCATGCCTGCCAGGCCCTCACCCCAACCCCTACCTTTGGGCACTGCATGATCTGCAGAGCAAGGCAGTTTGCTGCTGTGACAGTTGAATGAAATCTATTTTGGGAAGTTGCCAACGATTTTTTTTTTCTTCTAAAACTAAGGTCCCCGTAGTGAATCTGAAGATTGCAACAACTTCTTCACTACTCATCCCGTACAGAGAAAGCCTAAACCTTCCCTCTTTGTGTGCATGCGTGCGTGTGTGCGTGCACGTGTGTGTGTGTGTGTGTGTGTGTGTGTGTGCACGCGCGCGCGCGCTTCATGCATATGGAGGATAGAGAATAATCTTAGCTGTCATTCCTCAGATTCCATCCATTGTTTTTTGAGACAGGATCTCTCTCTGGACTGGAGTTCATCAAGTAGGCTTGCTGGCCAGTGAGTCCCAGGAATTTACCCGTCAGCCTCCCCAAGCCCCCGTGCTTGGATTCCAAGTGTGTGCCACAACACTTGGCTGTTTTTTTATACAAGCACTGTGGATTAAACTTGGACCATTCTGCTTACAAAGAAAGTGCTTTACCAACTGAGTTAGCCCCTAAACTTAGTTCCTCTCTTGAATCTGTACTACCTTTTATGATTTGATGAGCCTATAGGATTTAGCGAAGAGTGACATTCTGGAATTCTCAAGACCAGGCTGTGAGAAACCTTGCAAATCTCTTATACTCTATACTTGTCTGTGGAAGCCGGCGCCATGTTGTGAGGAAGCCCAAGCTTCTCTATGGAGAGGTCCATGTGAGGAGGACTCCAGAACTCTTGTCAACAGTCCTGGTTGAGCTCCCCAAGTGACAGCCATCATACACATAGAGCCCTCAGGTCTAATCAAGCTCTTCTTGCTGAGCCCACACCAACTAGAGGCCACCACCAACCCCAGCCAAGTGGAAGGCTTTGAGCAAAATCTGCAATACTTTCTGTTTTAGGTTGCTATATTCTGACATGGTTTACATTGTACCAAGAGCTCCCCAGAATTGTTCTCAAACAGCCAGTGGAAATTCTTCATCAGACTTTGAGTCAGAGGCTGGCTGTGTCCTTGGTTCTGCTACCACGTAGCTGTCTGCCTGTTTCTGAGCAAGTCTTTTCTTTCAAGGCAGCCCGCACAATGCAAAGAACTTGTGTTTCTGGGCCAAAGAACACTAAGTTCAAATCTATGTTCTGGCACTTCCATTATTTAGGGAAATCTGTTTACCTCTTGTTGCTCTCTGCTTCCTTGGGCATTAAGTGTGGGCCGTCAGGCTCCTGTGAAGAGTTAACTGTGAGAGCCGGCAGGCCTGTGGTTGTCTTTAGTTAGTGGTAGATCCCATGCTCTCTTCTGTAGAGGGAAGGTGCTGGTGTGTTGGTAGGATGCAGGACACTTGTGGAAATGTTTGGACTCTAAGTGTGGGTCCCAGCGGATGATCACTTATTTGACGCCCTTGCCTGAGGAAGAGACAGGCAACGAACGATGCCACCTAATGGGTTATGCACCTAACAGACTGCACCCTTGGACAATCATCAATAGATGCACCTTCCCACAGCCTGGATCTTTTTTTAAAAAAAAATTATTTATTTTTATTTTATGTGCACTGGTGTTTTTCCTGCATGTATGTCTGTGTGAGGATGCCAGATCTCCTGGAACTGGAGTTATAGACAGTTGTGAGCCGCCATGTGAGTGCTGGGAATTGAACCAGGGTCCTCTGGAAGAGCAGCCATGCTCTTAACCACTGAGCCCTCTCTCCAGCCCCCACAGACTGGAGTTTAACTCTTAATATCACTCTCACTACCTTCACAATTATGCAAGCTGCTCCCAGACCAGTTCTTAGTTACTCACAAACTACCTTTGTTTTTTTGTTTTTTTTAAAGAAAAAAGTTATTTATTTATTTGGTGTGTGTGTGTGTGTGTGTGTGTGTGTGTGTGTGTGTGTGTGTCTGTGTGTCTGTGTGTGTGCTGCACTGTGTGTATGGAGGTCAGAGAACAACTGTCTAGAGTCTGTTCTCTTCCCACTACCATGAGGGTACCAGGGATCAATTTCAGATTATCAGACTTGGTGGCAAGAGCCCTTTATCCACTGAGCTATCCTGTGAACTCCCTCACTAGTGATCATCAAACAAATATTTTCTGATCTGTTTCCAGCCCCATAGAATGGAGGAAGCCGTATTTCCAAATCCCATAGAGCTATTGTGAGACTCAAATGAACAAACCTATAAAATGTCCAGGAAGGGGCCTGGCACAAAGGACAGAGTTAGTTTTCTTCCCCTTCCTTCACAAAATAATGTCGATAGCTTTAAACAAAAGCATCTCCTGACTATCTAGGAGTGAACCATGGAAGAGAAAAGAGTTAGCATCGGCCCCTGATGCTATCAAAGGACCAGAAGAGGTGGAGAAGGACAGGATAGCAATGTCCTGGAAGAGTCTGCCAGTTGCTTTTGGAAAACTCCATTCTTAACATTCTGTCTTCTCTGGCCTATTGATGCTGAAGGTCTATAGAGCTGGTTGTTGTCCATCAATGACGTCATTGGCGTAGTTGGGGGATCTAAGCTGGCTGAGCCAAGTCAAGAATTCATGGACATATAAGAGTCAGATGGTCACAAAAGCAAGTATCCCCCAGTATTTCTCACAGTCCCCCTTCCTTGTTTTTATTGTGATCGTTGTCTTGTTTTGTACTGTTATTAGCTGGATGGCTTGTCCTCCGCCCATGAGCACCTTGAGGGCAAGAGCTATTCATCTTTGTTTCCCCAACACCTAGCATAATCCTGTGAATGTTTGCCTTCACAACCCAGTGCACTTGGGGATGGTGAGAGGAGCTGCTGTTTAGTAGGTGGCATAAATATTCAGGAACATTACTTAAGCTATCCATTGACTCTTGACAACATCCCTATTTATGGGAAAGGAGAGAAGGGAATAACATTTGCTGAACCTGATCTATGTGCCAGGAATTCTGCAAGGGACCTTATACACATAATTTAATCCTTTAAGCAAATTTGCAGCCAGGCCTGGCAGAAGAAGCCTGTAATGGCAGCTACTCGGGAAGCTAAAGCAAAAAGATTGCAAGTTCAAGGCCAGCCTAGGCTGAAGAATCGGTTCAAGACTAGCCTGTTTCAAAGTATAAAGAGGACAGGGGACTATAACTCAGTGGTAGAGTGCTTTCCTGTCATGCACGAGGCACTAGGTTCAATTGCAACACCAAAAAAAAAAAATTGAATGATAGGTATATTATACCCTTTTCAAAGACAGGAATACATGCTCAGATTGAAAAAAAAAACCAACTTACTCAAATAGACATATTTAAGGGTGGCATAACTGAAGTTTGATACCACACACCCTCCTGCAGGATAAAGCCAGAAGCTTGATGCTCCAGACACAAACACCAGAACCCAGGTTCAAAGCCAGGGAGAAACTAGAAGGGGTGAGGAGGTGAGTACTTATTGAGCATCTGCTTTCTGTCAGGCTCCCTGGTTATATGGGCTGTGTCACTGAAAGTCTCTGCTATTGTTGAGCCTATAATCTACTGAGCAATATTATACAGGGGCAGGGCTGAAGGTTAGATCCTGGGTGCTTCTTGTTTGTTTGTTTGTTTGTTTTTAAAAGTGTTTTGCCTACATATATATGTAAGGGTGTAAAGGTGTCGGATGCCCTGGAACTGGAGTTACAGACAGTTGTGGACTGCCATATGGGTCCTAGGAATTGAACCCACATCTTTTGGAAGAGCAGCCAGTGCTCTTAACCACTCTTCATCCACACTGGGTATCTATTCTAATCTGCAGAGGTTCATAGGAAGAGTTGGAGCTAGCATGTTTTAAGCATCCAGGAGAGTATTATTGCGGTTAAGGCTTGGTTAATGAGGATACTGCTACTGGTAAAATATCAAGTAGCAAACATCCTCTGGGATCACTCTACATTGGAAAAGACAATAACTTGAAATGTGAACTAAAAGTGGATGGTATAAGACAGGGAAAGACTGACTCACTAATGTGGCAAATGTGTCCTAAAATCACTGTTTAGCCATTGGGATTGATCTTTTGATATCAACACAAAGGAAATGTGTGGTAATTTGAATGAGAATCGTCCCTATAGGCTCATATATTTGGATGTATGGTTCCCAGTTGGTGTGGAACTGTTTAGGAAGGATTAGGAGGTGCAACCTTGTTGGAGGAGGTGTGTCACAAGGGGTGGGCTTTGAGGTTTTAAAAGATCACATCATCCCAGTTATCTCTCTCTGCCTTGTGGCTGTTGTCTTAACATGCAAGCTCCCAGCTACTGCTCCAGCACCATGCCTGGCTGCCTTCTGGCATGTTCTCCACCATGATGATCATGGACTAATCCTCTGAAATTGTAAGCAAGGTCCCAATAAACTCTTTTTTCTATAAGTTGCTTGGTCATGGTGTCTCTTCACAGTAAGAGAAAACTAGCTTAGATAGAATACCATGGGAGTATGTTATGGTTTGAATCAGGAATGTTCCCCATAGGCTCATGGTTTAATGCTTGCTCTATGTCTGATGACATGGTTTTGGTGAACTATGGAGCCTTTAGGAAGTAGGGCCTGACTAGTAGAAGGATTTTGGGATTTTGCAGGAAGACTTTTAAGGAAAGCCTTAAAGACTATACAATATGCAATGGAGCTGAGTTCTCTGCAGGAGCCCCTGAATGGGCTATGCATGAAATTTTGAGGGTGAAGTTCAAGTTATAATGGAGACTTCAGGATGTTTTGATGTCTATAATGTGAGATGAATGCTAAGGAGAGTTGCAGGTACTGAGGGGAGCAAGCCTAAGAGATAAACCCATAGATGCTACAGGAAGTAGGGCCATAACTCACTGATGCCCAAGACCATCGGAGCCCACGTCATGCCACCATGTGCCCCAGATGCTGGACATGAAGCTACAAGATTTGATGATTTTTTTCTGTTGGACTTTAGTCTTGCTTTGAGTCATTCTTTCCTCGCAAATCTTCCGTTCCTCTCTTTTGGAATGAGAATGTTTACATGGAGCTGTATGTTGGAAGTATGCAACTTTCTTTTTGATTCTTATGGGGGCTCATGGCTAAGAGCTTGCTCTGGGTTTCAGAAGAGACTTTGGACTTTTGGAGCAGTGTTGGGGTTGTAAAAATTACAGAAACTCTTGAGGTTGAACTAAATGTATTTTCAAGTATGAGATAAGCCGTGAGCCTTGGAAGCTGGGGTGAAATGTTATGATTTGAATGTAAAATGTCCCCCATAGGCTCACAGTTTGACATTTTTCTCTCTGACTGGTGGTGCCATCTTGGGGGGCTTTGGAAGTTTTAGGAGGTGTGGCCTGACTGGCAAAAGTAGGCTCATTAGAGGAAAGGCTTTGATAATAATCCAGCCCCTAGTACTGACAGACACACTTCCTCTTTCCTAATTAACTCTACCTTGTGTTTCCCGACAAGCACAGAACCATTCCTAGCCTGCCAAGATGGTCCGAGACCCTCTGAAACTGTGAGCCAAATAAGTCTTTCCTTCCATAAACTGTTTCTATCAAGTAGTTTTAGGTCACAACAGCATAAATAACTAATCCCAGGGGCTGAGGAGAAGGCTTACTGGATAAAGTACTGATATGCAG
Source organism: Peromyscus attwateri (assembly GCA_902168425.1). Classification (NCBI taxonomy): domain Eukaryota; kingdom Metazoa; phylum Chordata; class Mammalia; order Rodentia; family Cricetidae; genus Peromyscus; species Peromyscus attwateri. The sequence goes on along the minus strand of CABHPP010142279.1, from coordinate 2,357 downwards.
ACCTGAGTTTGGTTCCCTGATCCACACGTGGAAGCTGGGTAAAGTAGCATGAACCGGTAACTGCAATGTAACAGATGAGAGAAGTTGGTAACTCCAGTGACAGGTGTATTCCTGGAGCTTGCTGGCCAGCCAGTATAGCTGAATTGGTAGGCTCTAGCTTCGGTAAAGGTAAGGTAAAGAAGGATATAGGACACCTGACATCAACCTCTGGCCTCTGTACACAGGTATACATTCACATTCACACACAAACACACACATACAGCACATACACACAAATACATAACACACACACACACACACACACACACACACACACACACACACACACATACCCCAGATACAGACCATGCACACTTTAAGAGTTAAACAAATTATTGCATTTGGAAGCTCCTGGAATATGAGACCTCTCCACTGTTTAAGAGTACTAGCCATGGCCACAGGCCTTTCCACACTGAGAAATTTGGAACATCTACCCACTTACTCTCCCTACCCTGAACCATCACAAGCCCCTTGAAATATGAGGGGGAGAGTCTCTCTGAAGTCAAGCTGGGGGTCTTTGTTTTGGACACTGTACAAGCAAGTCATCCAGTTGATCACTTCTTGATTATCTGCATGAATTTAGGTTGTCTTCCCAGCATCTCCTGGGCATAGGTAACTTAAAATAATGGGGAATCTAAAAACCATTTACATTTGGCCTTGGGATGTGTTCTGTGCTTTTATTTTTTCTTCCAAGCTGGTTTACTTTCATAATGATGTTTGACTTAGGATGATATTAAAATTCGTTAGCTTTCCCAGAGCACACATCATCTGGGGAGTAGGAGGAAGGAAATAGAGAAGAGGCTCAGGGATGCTTGGGGAGGGGGCGGTGATGGCTGACCCTGGATTTGTAGCAGATAATCCCTGTTGCTGACAGTGCTCTATTCAGAGGCACAGGCATTTTTCTCTGGGGGCTTGGGGAGGTCAATATTTGATCCCTTAGATTCAGATCCAACAAGATTTATTGGTGTGCCAGACACTGGGAGAAGCACTTTAACATCTTTATTTCATTTAATCTGCCCAATGGCCTCATCACGCAGGCATTATTACCCCCAAATTACAGAAGAGGAAATTGGGTCTCAGAGAAATGAAATGCTTCAAAGTTATGGAGCTATCATATGGCGGAGCTAGGATTTGACCCCAGGTTTTCTCATTAGGAAGGCCACTGCTTTGCCCATGTCTGCCTCACACTTGGCAGCCAACATGCACTCAGGTGGGGGTTAGTGGACATGTCTGTGCCCGGCACAGCGGCAGGCACCAGCCGTATGGAGACGAAGGAGCCTTGGCTTTAGGATGTTGGGCGAGGCGCTGAGCTTTGCCTCCCCTCTAAAATTCAGATGAAAGTAAAGTAAATGCCATGAATTAATCATAGGGAATTTTAAGCAAGTCCCTCGGTGGCTTCTATCTAGAGGTTGAAGCTTCTTTGGGGAAGGAAGTACACGGGTGAAGATGAAGATGGTTGACTGCTCCAGGTGACTCCTCATCTTGTCGCAATCGCTCAGGCAACTCCAGACACTGTAGCCTCCCCATCCCAAATAATTCACCCTGTTCCCATGTCCAGTTTTCATTTATAGACCCCAGAATAGGCTATTTCTCTCCCTCCATCAAGGTGGCGAGAAAACAGATAGAAGAGGTCGGATGATGCTCTCTGGCCTTCCTCATAATGGCCAAACTGCTTTTCATTTTGTTCTGGAATCTATCCCACCAGCCCTGCTGACTTCATTATCGTCTTTACAGCCCCGAGCGAGGGGAGGGAGCCGACATTCTCCAGCTGGAGGACGGGCTGATCTCTCTCTCTCTCTAGGGCACTTTCTGCTTTCTGAAGAGAAGCGAGTGGAGGTTTGGGTCTCTCTGTTGAAGCCACTCTGTCTTGGATAAAATGTCCTGGGGCTGTGGAAGTCAACAGGGACAGCAGCATTTACAGTAACTGCCAAGCTTAATAGCAGCTTGTGATGAAGTTTTACTGTAAACAGCCAAGAGGGCGGAGGGGGGCCGGGAGCGGGGAGGCTCATCCTGGCAGTATTGAATGCTTTGTCCCCACTCAGAAATAACACTCCTTATGTGTGCTTCTTTATCAGCTCGTTACATCGTTCCATGTATGAGAGTCCTGGGACTAATACCAGTGTCACTCGCTGATTTTGGGCTTTGCTCTCTCTCTCTCTCTCTCTCTCTCTCTCTCTCTCTCTCAGAGTGGGGAGGGAGAGAAGGAGGGGATTTGTGGGGGGTCTTTTATTGTGAACCGGACCCAGCCATTGTGAATACATGCCCCTAATTCTTTCTCCCTCCCCTGTCCACCTGACCCCCACAGTCAACAAGGGAGG
>CABHPP010142278.1:40316-49916 GCA_902168425.1 Peromyscus attwateri | reverse complement strand
ACCCCAATAACTGGCCTCAGGTTTGATTTTATTAATAAGACTCTTTTAAGATTCATGCTACACTTGTTATCAAGATTTTCAGTTTGTTCGTGGGCTGTGTTTATGACATTTCATTTTTGTTTATTTATGTTTGATCTCAAATATTTTACTTTGAAATATATTTTATCTATTATCTATCTATCTACCTATCTATCTATCTATCTATCTATCTAACTATCTATCAATCTATCATCATCTATCTACTTATTTCTTTGAGACAGGGTCTCTCTGTGTAGCCTTGGATGTCCTGGAATTTGCTTTGTAGACCAGACTGGCCTCAAACTCACAGAGATCCACCTGCCTCTGCCTCCCCAGTGCTGGGATTAAAGGCATGCAGCACCACTGCCCGGCTTTACTTCAAAATGTAATATACTACTTTATAATAGCCCGAAAAGTATCAGGTTTCCTTGAGGCACCTTCATACCTACCATGCTTTTGTTGATACCCTCTGCCCCATTTCTTTCCTCCCTCTTCTCCCCCTCTAATCCCTTCTTCCTCCAGTGTTTTCCAGTTCACTTTCACACCACATGTGCCATATAACCCTCCCTCCTTCTCCCCCTTAAAGCCTCTGTTTACCTCTCATGGCCCTTGCTCTAGTTTCCCGGTGTCTACACTCCCTCAATCCCACCTGGTCCTCAAGAATTGGAGGACCGTGTATGTGATGCTGTTGGTGGAATGTTGTAGATGACTTTTGGGTCTCAGCTCCCTTATTGATCATCTGTCTGATTGCTGGTTGATTATTGATTATTACCCTACTATAAGGACAGAAGGCATCGCCATCAGCCTATCCACTCTGTTCAGCCTTTGTCAGGAACTGTGACATTTGGCACACATAGATACATGATGGCTATTCTTTCCTGGTGAACTGAATGGTACTAACCCCTGTATACTGGTTACATTTTGTAAAGTCAAACACAGCCAATTCTTTTGATGATTTCTGGGGATAGTCATTCAGAAAGACCGTATTTACTTGGTATCTCTGGTATCTCTCTATATTTTTATTTTCTACATTTCATTGTCTGCCATGAAGGTTAGTCCTCAGGGTCTGAACTGACTGTGGCTCCTCTCAGAGTTGCTGCCTGGCCAGCCTTCTTCTTATTTGGGTCCCTGACCTTACCCTGGCCTTGCCAGTGTCTTCTTTGACTGTCTCACTCTGATGCACCTCTAAAGACTCCATTTCATGTCCTAACTCACCTCCAGAGGGGCCCTTCTGCTATGGCTGGCTTTAGTGTCTGTTACTCTGGAAACATTGCTCTGATGAGAGGTGAGACACATGGCAGTGGACACAGGCCAGGGAACCAGGGAGGCACCAAAGGTGAAGGATGGGGTCATGGACCCAGATAAGAAAGAGGGAGGAGGTGGGCAGAGGGGCAGCCAGGTTATCTGAAGAGTTAATAAACACACCTGCCTCCCTTTTCTGGAGTTCCCAGCAAGAGATCAAAGGATTTCTGGGGCAGGAGGATGGGCCCAGAAAGCAGAGGAGTGAGGATTAGGAACTGTTGCAAGGAACTCTGGGAAATGTGTTTTGATCAGCCAGAACTGATGGTTGGGTAAAGGGTCATTCAATCCCAGTCAAGTGGTGGGTGTATGGCTAGGCTTGAATTCCGAAGGTATTGGTTTGGAGGTAGGAGCCCTAAGTGGTTCTAGACTCTCGGCCATCAGAGGAGGAGGCCCAGGGGCATCCTAGGTCTGAGAGGGTAGCCTAAGTTGGAGCAGACCACCAGGTCAGCATGCCCAGCACTCCCTTGTAGGTCCACTGTGCTGAGGGCTCAGAGGAAGGGTATTTTCCTTCTCTGACTCCATCACAACTCTGAGTGATTCTGAGTCCTTTATGTACAAAGTGTGATGAGCTAGGCGGGAAGTTGCCCTCCCACCCTATAGGCTCAGGAAGAGGCTGGTGAAGAACTTACTTATCAGGATTCACAAGGCCAGCAGGAGATGTGTGGGCTGGATGTGCAGCACCAACTGCCCTGTGGACTCACGGATTGAGTAGGAAAAGGAGCACTCAGTCTCTATGTGCCTGGGGCACTGTTGGTGGAAGAGAACCTAGGGTAGACTGTGAGCCTGGTCATCTGCGGCTGTGACCCACGGCCTGCCTATTCTTCTCGAGGTTTAGTCCAGTGGAAGCGGCCAGCATCACCTCTGTGGAATGAGGGAAGGGGGGGAGTTCTGTGGCGACCTGAGGCCACCTCAAGGAGCAGCTGAGAACAGGGTAATTGGGCCATGAGCATCAGGGGCCCACGGCTGTGCCCGAGCCACGGTGTCTTCAGGAAGTGTTACCTGTCTCCTGTCTGTGTGTGTGCTTCCATTCCTGCCCTGTAGTCTCACACGAGGACCTGGCCTCTGCACTGTGTAGGTCTGTTGGTTTGGGGACGGAGGAGAGATAGGTCAAGTGCCTAATGCCACAGAAGGGGTCTTTGGTGTGTGCTGAGAAAAACTGATGGTGTCCCTCCATCCCAGGGAGGGGAAGCTTTGCCTTGAGAATGGGGAGAAAAAAGGGCCTTCATCCTCACGTGTGCATCTGCTCCATGCTCTACCCCTGCAGACAGGTGCACACACTCCGACACAGATTGAGGTATGCACAAAGACTGACAATGATAGGAACACACACACACATACTTACACACACACATACACACCATCACACACAGAAGAAACACAGCACCTACAGACATAGGAACCCATGTGCACACACATTGATGCAGACCCTTCTTTCATCAGAGGCCACACAAGCACAAAGGACCTACACCTGACTATCTCTTCAGAGTCCCACTTCTGAAGCATGGAAGGGAAAGCTGTTCAAATTGTGCAGGCTGTCACCTGGTGACTGTTTTCTACACTTGTGTCATGACAGTGCTCTATTCCTGGCTCCAAGTGACAGTTGCAAGGCGCAGGGAAACAGCGTGTCCCAAGCTCGAGGCTAGAGTGTTCCAGCACGAGACGTTTTTAAACAATGCCCAGGGTTAGTGGACAAGTGCCGAACTTCAGTCCATCACAACCCCCCAATAAAACCAGCTTCTCCTTCTGTCCAGGTGAGCAGCCCCGTCACCACTGGGAAGTGACAGCTCCATTCAACTCCAGCTAAGGTCCCCAGTAGGAACCTTTCTTGTCATGTTGGTAGCATGTGGCACGGCTTTGGTAACCCGGTAACATCTTGCTTCTCCTGTATCTGCCACAGTCATCAAAAGTCTTCCTAAGTTCCTTCCACCACCACTAGCCACCCCCCAAACCCCCCCACTCCCCCGCCAACACTTGGGGCTTCAGTCAGACTTGCATATACTTCCTGTCTCCCTGAGGGCAGTTTGGGGACCAGTGGGGAGTCTCAAAATGTTGTGCTCTGTTGTAGGCCTGTGAAATGGGGGCAGGGAGAGTTCTAGCAGAGTGAGCAGCCAGGTGTGATCTTAGGAAAATGTTCAAAACTTGAGTTGTGGGCCTAAGATTCCTCAAGGTTCAAGAAGAGTTTTTATTTTGTGTGGGTGCAGACTAGCTCTCTGGGGGTGGGGGTGGGGAATGGTAAGCCTTCCAGGAATGGGAATTCCTGTTAGTAGCTTTGTCCTGAAGGAACAAGCAACTCCCTTACTCTGCTCCATTTTACTGATGAGGAGAGTGATGCCTGGTCTTTTCACCAGAGTTGTGAAGTGCTACATGGGCTTTCAGGGAATGTTCCCCAGCACCTCAGAGAATCCTTCCTGATGGAAAGTGCACCATCCCTCACAATGGCACATGGGCTACTGGGATGGAAAAAAACATACCAAATCAAAACAGACTTTATCATCCCCAAGAGAAGTATGATGGCTCAGAGTTTGATGACTTTGCAGAGGTCACACAGAGGGCATGTGTCAGTCTCAACTAGAACCCAGGTCCTGACACCTTGCAGTCTAGTGTCCGTGCAGTGAGGAGGATGGTATTATCCTTGGTGGAGTTTGGGGAGGTTGGAGGTACTACTAGATCACTATAGAAAGTGTCACTTTTAGAGAAATACTTGGGGTGTGTTAATTACCGAGTCCTGTGAAATCACCAGACTATGATACTTTTGATCTAATAATCTTATGATGCAAGCCAATGCTTTCTGACCACATTTATTCAGGGATGGGGGCGCGTCTCTAGATGAGAATGGGTAGCTCCCCTGTAGCACAGAAGTGTTCTGGGCAGTAGGTGCATTCTCTGGGAGGGGGCTTCTGGCTGCTGCAGGCAGTTAGCAAGGCTGAGGGCTGAGGAGGGCAGGGATGGACTGACCGGTCCTTATGACAGGGTGGATCCTGAGATCTACTGTGAGACTTACTCTTGCCCTTGGAATACTACATTGAGAGTCTAAGGATGAGGGTAGGGGCAGGTCCATATGACTACAGGAAGATCTCAGGGGGATCATGGGAAAGGATAGATGTTCTTCTGTAGTGATGTATCCTTGTTATGACTATTAGAACCATTTATACAGCAGGGCTTCATGGTCAGCAAGGATGAGGGGAACACAGCAGTGGCTTTGGGCTCATGGGCCGTGATTGGCTTGAGAAGACAGAGGCCAAGATCCAGAGACCTTCCATTCATTGGGGGATTTGTGAGACTCCTTTGGCAGGGAAGAAATGACAGAGAGAGTCCTGCTCCAGCCCTGAGGAGGAAGAGCTCTCCCAACCATCTCCTCCAGCCATTCTCAGGAAATTCCTGGTGAGACAGAGAGGACAGGCCCAGTGAGGTGACACAGTGCAGCCAGAAGGGGACATGGCCTTCTCCCTTCAGTGCTGGAGATAAGACAGCACGGGGTCTCCTAAACATGGATGCAGGGGACACAGAGACGCGCTGTGACATGGAGTCCACACACACCTCCGGGAACAGAGGAAGACACAGACACCACCAGGAGAGAGATCTGCTGTATACTCAGGTGTGGGTGAAACTATCCCATATTTAATGTCAGCAGGGAGGGGACTTGGCTCTCAGGAGAAGGGTTGATTCCCAGGAGCAGTTAATTTCTGGGATTTGCCACCTTGCCTAAAAAGAGTGGGGCATAGTTTGCTGGGTCCTGGATGAAGATTAGGAAGGGTCTATTTAGCTGAACAAGAGGAGCATCAGTCCATGGGTCTTTTTTAAGGCATAAATTCATAGTGGGTCTTGTCCCCTTGTTATCAAGGGTCAACACAGCCTTATTTACCACCTGTAGGAAGGGAAGCAGAGGCATGTCAGAGGGGGGGCATCAGTCACTCTAGCATAGAGTAAGATCTCACGTGAAACTCACAAAGAAGGAACCTCCCATGGCTTGTGTCCACCCTTTATGGTATTGTCCTGCCCTCAGTCCGCTCCATGGGGGTCACTGAAAGCCTTTCCCCTCTCTCCAGTCTTTACCTGCTTTGACCTATTCACTTCCATGCTCCCCTTCTGCCTCTGTCTCTCATGGCCTTGGATACAGATCATAGCTTCACAGTGGGAGGGCCATTTGTATTTCATGGCTTTTGAACAAGGATCCCCTTTCCAGTGTGCAGCTGTGAGCCCTTTGGGGACAGGGTTTCTGAAGATGACCTTGAGTGTTCAGACTCCAAGGGTATCCAGCCCATTCTGAACTGCCTTTAATATCGCCGAACCAGTGGTATCTTTGGAAAATTTATTAATACTTCTTTCTTTGTAGTTGACTAATAACTCTAAATATCACAGGTGGAAAGTTCTAGAATAATGTCCCAGGTCACTAAGCTTAGGCCTCTCTATATGAATATGGATTATTTGAATCCCAAGGACTCAATGGTCCTGGGCAAATGTGAGATTGAGGTTCAAGGAGGCCATTCAGGGGAGGTACTTACATTATCAGTAGCCCAAGAATTTCCCTGTTGCAGCTTTGACCTCTGACCCCATTCTCCAGATAAATCCCAAAGGTCCTCTGGAGGAGCTCAGCCTTGCCTTCATCCATACCCTTTTCCTTCTCCTTAACCTCACACCTGAGCTGCACCTCTACCCTCTTTGACTCAAATAGACACTGAACAGCACTGTGAGGCGACCTCACCTTGAAGGACTCCTGGGGTGTGTCCTCCACAGCCAATGTGCGGTTGGCTTCCTTGTTGAAAACAGGGGTGATTCCTAGTAGGGTCATCGTTGACTCCACATCATGGGTCTCAGACACCGACAATTCAGGAATGTGTACCTTGACCACCCTAGTGGTCAAGAAAGGTAGATTTTCTTTCGTGTGGAAGGACTACTTTATCCCGGGAGCCCCTAAAATGCCACTTCCTCCGAGAAGCCCTTCAGGCAGACTAAGGGTGTTCACATGGAACCATGTTTCACTACAGTGTTGGGTCACCCCTCTGACTCTACCGGGGTTACCCCCAAGACATGACTCTCAGGAGACTGGGAGCCAGTGCCGTTGAGTGCAATGGCTCACTGGAGGGCAGGATGAAACCACTCCTCTCCTCACCATGCTGAAGGTTCAGTGCTCAGCTTGGGTCTTGGGCCCTCAGCAGCTCTATTCTCAGCCACAGCTAGGTTCTCTGCTCTCTGTTGCAGGTTCTGGGCCTCAGAAAGTGCTGGGCCAGGCAGCAGAGTGGCACCTTTGCCTACAGTTCACCTCAGGCCTGCCTGGGTGTCCATGTGTTTCATAGCACACCTCACTTAACAGCCAGCAGGGTGTGGGCTGAGCTTACAGAGGGCCACCTCACTGATTTGTGGCACACGGCACTGGGGACCCGATAAACCCCACGCAAGAGTGACAGACAAAGGGTCTCTTGCAGTCATGCCCTGAGCTCTCTTTTCTGTCTGAGGTTTTTCCTAGCCTCCCAACACTCCATGGACTGTCCACCTTGACTTCTAACCCTTAAGGTGGCTAGGGCCTGAGAACCATCTCCATCTTCTTGCCTCCACAATAATATACACTGCAGCTATGGTCCCTGCCCTGGGCTCTGCCGGTTGAGGATGAAATGTGTCCATCCTGGGGTGTGATTCCTCCGAGGACAACATGTTTACCTCTTTATTTCGAGCACTGTTTTTGTCAACAAGCCTGGCCTATGGTATGGAAATGAACAGAGTCTGCCTGCAAGCTCAAAGGCTGTGGCCTCAGCGTCTGGCCAGTCTTCTAGGTCCTTTGTCGCATAATGATCAGAGGTTGGATGGTTCTGGGTAGCTCCTGGGACAGGGAATCACCTTAAGCTAAATTGTTGATTCATCCGGCGGAAGTGTGGGTATGTCAGTCTCTCCTCTACCTGGTGTATCTTCCCCTTCTCAGGTGTGATGAAGCAGGTCACGGGGCTGTGACCATCCACCAGCACCATGCTAGACAGATCCTTGACTCAGAACAGGTGATACACATCCACATTATTGACCGTCAGTACTTTGATGGTCTTTCTATATCCTAAGTGGAAATCTTCCATCTTGGTGAACTGGCACTCAAAGTTGCTGATAAATGTTGCCTGGAGAGGAGGAAGAGCGGGTGTCAGATAGGGTGGATTTAGTTTTGTGCAAGTGTATCAGAAGAAAGGAGCCAGGGCTCTACTCTTGGAGCCCCAGTTTTATCAGCTAAAAATAGAAGAAGAATGGACCCTATATGGCACAAGGGCTTTGTGAGGTCACTTGAACTTGGGGAGGGGTGTAGAATTTGGATATATTCTGGCAGATAACAAAGGTAAAGTGTCTTTGAAAAAATTAATATTATATTTATTTAATTTATGTTAATTTAGCCTGGAGATGCTAAGTGATAATGAATGCAGGTGATCAGTGGTCCATAACTCACACCTGTACACCTTTTTTCTGGAGGCTTCTTGTCCTTTTCAGGCAATGGTTTAATCTATATTCAAGGCAAACCTTTCTGGGTACCTTGACTCCTTTCCTGAGCCCCTAGATACCATACAAATACCTGGGTAGCTTCCCCAGTGCTATAGAAAACATGACCACCATGGCCATCAGCATAGGTAGGGGCCTCAGGGACCTGTCCTCACAGTCATGACCCTGGCCTCATGCTCTCATTGGAAAGGAGGGGATGGTGGGGCTGGGAAGGGAGTGAAGATGTGGCCTGGGTGCTGTGCTCTTCAAGACTTTGCCCAGGGGAAAGGGAGCTCAGGGGAAGAGGAAGAGGCCTTAGCCTAGACTCCTAGCCCTTCCTTGAGGCACAGATGTTCTCCTCAGGGTCCTGAACTAACCATTTCCAGGCAGAAGGCCATGCTTGGGGTCAAGGTTCGTTGATCAGGTGCAGGTGCTGCACAAAGATCTACGCACTGTGTAAGCTCATTAATTCTTTCATGGCCTTACAGCACTGGACTGGCTTCATCCATGCTAAAATGGACAGTCACACCCCAAGCAGATAAAAATGGCTTGTTCATTGTAGACAGGTAATGGCTGACAGAGGAGGCCACATTGGAAGCCAATGTTTTTAGGCTCCAGAGCTGACTCTCTCCACAACACTTACTCTTTCTCAGTATATTCCATGGAAACTGCCCTATATATACTGTGCTATAATTTGTTTTGGAAAACACTACCTATTCTACCTATACAGTTGTATAGAGACCGATTTGTCAAGCCCAGCTAAGGGCTTGCTTTAATCCTTCATCCTCCAATCTCATTGGTGGTTGAAAATTGCTATGCTGTTTATTGGTGAAAGTCTGAAGAAGACACATGTAGGCATTTTGTCTTTCTCTACTTTGGGGAACCAAGGAGATAGAACATCAGAATATGAGCATCTATTTGGATCTATCTAACCTATGAATGGAGTCATATGATGCCATTTTGGGGGAAGTGATGAAGGCAAAGAGGAGCTTCCTAGCTGGAGGAAGTAGTCACTGGGTGTGTGCCCTTAAGGTTGTCTTTTGCCCTAGCTTCTTCCTGTCATCCCTCTTTTCTCTAATTTCTGCCCACCATGGAGTGTAGGACAGCCTTCGTGGCCATGATGTTGTGTCCAAGTACAGAGAGCCAGACAACCATGGACTAAACACTCCGTGAGACCATGAGGTAGAATAAATGTTGGTTTGTTTAAGTTGCTATGGTCAGTTATTTGGTTACTGTGATGTAAGAGTAATTGAAACAGAAAACCAGTTCTAGAGAAGTGGCATTATTGCTGTGGCAGAAGCTGATTGTGTAGGGAACCAGTCCAGGAGGGATTTGGAAATAATTCCAGATGTGGGCTAGAGAAGCCGTAGGGTGGTATGGGAAAGGACTCAATGCACATGCTGGTGTAGCTGCCTGCAAGCTGTTTAAAAATTCAGGCACACTGCCTTCCTGACATCTCACCCATGATGCTGTGTCAGGCTTTTCAGAGATGCAGCTTCCTGAAAGTCACCTATGTGTCTGTAAATAAGCACACACCCATGCTTTTTGGTTTTTTTTTGAGACAAGGCCCCTGACTGTCCTAAAATTCACTATGTTGATCAGGCTGGCCTCGAACTCACAGAGATCAGCCTGCCTCTGCCTCCCGAGTGCTGGGATTAAAGATGTATTTGTTTCCCTAACCTCACCTGATGTGGATCACACCTTCCCCTGTGGAGAAGTCACTGTGTATCTTCCTTGGGGAAATAGCCAAGACTTAATGGATTTGTTTGGGCTCTGGTTTGAGCTGTAGAAGAGGGGTGTGTGTGTGTGTGTGTGTGTGTGTGTGTGCGCGCG
>CABHPP010142278.1:22816-37816 GCA_902168425.1 Peromyscus attwateri | reverse complement strand
CATATGTGACATGTCTATCAATTTGCCTTCTAAACATGTTTTTTTATTTCTATAGATTACTGTTGCATGTAGGTGAAGTTTTCCTGTACTGGCGGCTGTCCCAAATAACCAACACAGAGACTTAATATTACTTATAAATGCTCGGCCCATAGCTGAGGCTTGTTACTAGCTAACTCTTACATTTAAATTAACTCATATTTCTTATGTATGCTTTGCCGCGTGGCTTGGTACCTTCCCTTAGCAAGACATGCCCATCTTGCTTCTCCCTGCATATTCTGGCAACTCTTCTGACTCCCATGTCTCTGTGCTTCTTCCACCCAGCATCCTCTTAGTCTGGTTTTCCCACCTAACTTCCTCCTGCCCAGTTTATTAGCCAATGAGAGTAGTACGTATTCATAGTGTATGGACCATTGTTCCACAGCAGTTGCTGGTAGCCTAGGTCAACAAAGATTTTTTTTTTCCCCAGTGGATGGTGATTATTACACAGATTTACAACAAGTCTAATTGCTAATAATAGGTAACTATTGCTGTGGCATAGTGGCCAAATGCTCAACTATAAATGCAAGAAAATGATCATACCTCCCAAGGCCTGGGGAACACAGTAGAAGAGGAGGCCAAGGAAGGGGTAGAGTGTTGCATCGCTGCTTCCTCCAGATTGAGACGTTTCCTCATGGAGGGAGAGGAACTTGAGAGGCTTAAGAAACAAGATTTCTGGGGTGACATAAGCAGTGAATAAGTGCCAGGATGGGTGCCTCTTCACTGGTGTAGCTGCCTGTAAGTTGTGTAAGGAACTTTGGTCACACTGCTTTTCCGACGTTTCACTTGTGTTACTGTGGTAGACTGTTCAAAAATGTAGCTTCAGAAAAGCCATCTATGTTCCTGTAAATAGCCATGCACCTACACTCTCATAAAGAACCTCAGTGAATGGGTTGGGGGATGTAGCTCAGTGATAGAGCGCTTGTCTAGTCCTCATCTTGGGGGGGGGGGGCGAGGGAGAGGGGGAGAACCTTAGTGAAGTCATTGGCTCATGTGTTCACCAAGCAGGACCTGGATAAAAATCTTTTTTAAAATATTCATTTATTTATCTATTTATTTTGGTTTGTCATTGCCCTCTATACATGGGAATGACTAGAAATAGTTCCCCCCCCCCCCCAGATAATTATAAATGATGCCCATGCTTGACGTAATCTAGGGAGAGAAACTGGTGGGGAAAGTGGGAACTGATGCTCAAGTATAATTATTGTGGTTTGGGATCCCCTATTTTGCCCACAATAAAAGGAAGATCTAAGACTTTGTCTTTGATGATGACTAGGAAGGGTCTGTTGAACTTGACAGTGGGGACTTTAGGCGAGGAAATCGTGAATACGTTAGAAAACTGAGCGTTTTTTCTGTCTGGATCTTCAATTGCCAGCACAGTCCTATGCACAGCCTTTACAGAGAGGGAGAGAGAGGTAAAAGTGGATCAGAAGCTAGGAAGTCCCCATTCTAGGCTGAAGCAAGACTATGTGGGAGCCTCAGTCAAGGAGAGACTCCCTGGGGCCTGTCTCCTCCTGGTCAGTCTTACCTTGTCCACGACCCCCTCACACTTCATGATCACTCAGAACCTTTCCTGACTTGGCCTGCTTTTCTATCTGTTCCCTTCAGGACTCCCATCTCTCATACCCTTGGTGCAGCCTGAAGCCTTAGAGGGAACAACCTCTCTGAGCCCTCTGTTACACGTGTCCTGTTTCTAGTGCACAGTTTTGACCTTCTTGAGACAAGGACTCTGAATGTGACCTTCAGAGGGCCCAAACTCCCAAAGTATGCAGCTCATGTTCAACCACTATTGTTTTGGGTCTACTGATTTTCCCTTATTAGTTAACTCACTCATAAATGGGACTTTGTGGTTCACATTTATGGAAGATTCTAGAATGTTCTCTGAAATAACTGAGCTAAGTAAGATTCTCTGCATAATTATGAGCAAACCAAATCTCAAACAGTAGAAGGTCTTGGGCAAAGATATAGAGAAACACCTCAGGGAAAAACCGTGATACCACCTACATGAAAAGTCACTTCCCAGCTCTGACCATCCTCCCAGATACCTGCTGAGAGTCCTCAGAGCTCAACCTGGCCCCTACTCATGTGTCTTTATCTCCATCCTCAGCCTCATGCCTAAGCTCTGCTCTCCACATTTCCTTCTGACCTTCAGACATCCAGAACTACACACCGGTTAGGCAGCCTCACCTTAGATACCTTCACAGGAGCATCCTTTGTGACTTTTGAAAGATCAGCATTGTTGCTGAAGATTTGGGTGATGCCCAGTGTCCTCATGACTGTCTCCAGGTCATAGGTTGCAGAAACGGTAAATTTGGGGAAATTTAAGTTGACAACCCTGTCATAGTGGAAGAAAAACATAGGGGTTTCATGGCTTTCCCTGTTCTTCCAGCACTCACCATGTTGTGAAAGTGTTTTCTTTTCCCATTTATTGCCTTGTTGCTGTCTACAGCAGGATGGCAAGACACCTTGGGGACCTGTCCTTGTATCTTCCTCTATATTTGGCATGGAGGTCTGGTGTTGACAATAATGGGACCATCTTGTCCTAGTAGCCCCAGAAGTGCCACCTTCTCTGAGAAGTCCTCCTGACAGATTCAGGGTGCTCACATGGAACCATGTCTCACCTCCTCTGCCATAGCTAGGGATACTCCTGAGAGTTGCTGGGGCCGTTGCAGCTGGGTGACATCTAGTCAGACAAGAAGAGCAGAGTGACCCTGAAAGCTGGAGGGGGCCTGGGAACAGACTGTCTTTCTGCTCTGTGACCAGTTCTTATCAGAGCCCCATCTGGTTCTCTGCTCTCTGCTGAGGGTGCAGGGCCTCAGGGCTGTGCTCAACAGAGCAGCACCTCTGCCCACACCTGCCTCAAGCCCACAAACCAGACACCAGGGCCTGGGCTCACTGATGGAGAACACACTCTGACCTGTTGGTTCTCAGGGACCCAATGAACCACCCCGAAGAGTGTCAAAGGGCAGAGCATCCTGCAAGTGTGACCCAGATGCCCACTTTTAACCTTTCTAACTCTAGGCCTCTCTAGCCAAACTCTGCCTGTGTCCACTGTGAAAGTCATGGTACCCAGATGAACTCATTCTCTGAGAGAAGTGCCTTTTCAAGGAGAGTCCAAGGCACAAGTACGGCTGAGGCACACATCAATTTTTTTTTTTTTAGCAGCCTGTATCATCTACATTAAGAATGAAGCAATTCTGATAAGTGCTCTGGATAGAAAGTTTGCCCACTGATGATACCTATACCAACGTCTAGTCCTGCCTTCGGGCTCCATGGCCAGTAAACTGTGTGTATCCAAGAAGCTTATGGAAGTTTCTCCCCTTTTCTTTCTTTCTTTTTTTCTCTGTGTAGCTTTGGAGCCTTTCCTGGAACTCCCTCTGTAGTCCAGGCTGGCCTCGAACTCACAGAGATCTGCCTGCCTCTACCTCCCGAGTGCTGGGATTAAAGGCGTGCACCACCACCGCCTGGCTTCCCCCTTTTTCTTTGAAACCTTTCCCTTGCATTGTCCTCCTTGACTGTCGTGGTGGGTGGCAGTTGTTTGCTGCTTCTGGGACAGTTATTCTACGGACATTCTCAGACTGGCATCCCTTGTGCACACTCTGTCCTGGAAATTGGACCAACTGGGGTCTTTGTCTCAAAGCCCATCTTCCTGTTCTTGGTTCTGTCTTAACATATGGCTCCGGTGACTGTCACAGACCCCAGCAGTGTGCCTTTGGAAGGAACAGTGTGCATAATGGGAAGACAACTTCCAAGACCAGGACCTTAGAGTTCACAGTGAGCTTTGGGAGTCCACACAACCTGGCTAGCGCTACTTTCCAGAGGTTCCAGGTTGTGACTCATAACGGTGAGCCAGGGATTGGACTCACCTGTCCTAACTGGTGGCTAGTCCTGAGGGGTGACCTCAGGCAGGTCATGGCTCAGAGAACAGGGGAGTTTTGAATAGGCCCCCAGACTAGAGAATCACCTTTGGTTCATGTTCCTCTGGATGCTATTGAGGTACTCAGGGCTCAGGTTTTGTAGCAGGTCCTGCATCCTCCCTGGGTCTGGCAAGATGAAGAAGGCTATGGAATTCTCTATATAGTGCTGCATCAGCACCCAGCTGAACAGATGCCTATCCTTTTGCAGGTAAAATTTATCCAGGCGGTTTATCATGGACAGATAAACCACCTCTCCTGTATCCAGGTAGAACTCAACTTTCATAGTTTGATCAGCGTAGTTATCATTCCGGATTCCTGGGGAGAGAGAAGAGGGTATCAGGGAGGGGTGGGGTCAAAATTTAGGTGTCAGAGCAAGGAATTCCCGGTCCCCTGGGTGACACTTCCCTCTCAGCCATAGCTTCATCAAACGTAAATGGGGTGAGTGTGGTCACAGAAGTCTGCTGAAGGGATTTTGTGAGGACCACTTGAAGCTGTAGAAGATACAGACTATTTTTGCATCAGACTACTTAGTGGAAAATTTGCAATTTCCTCCCTCCCTCTGTCCCTTTGCTCTTTTGGGTATTAAGCATATTTGATAGTTTTATGAGGATTTGTTGTTTGTGGTAGAAATTGAACTTATGAGCTCCCATATACTTAGTCCCCTCTCCATCACTGAGATGCAACTCTGCCCCTGTCTGGAGAGTCTCAGTGAAAACAGGAACCTCCTGAGTCAAAGTTGCCTGCTGGAAGAGTCCTACCCCTCGCAGACAGTCATTTAGTCTGTACGCAGGGGAAACGTCATGTGTGCTGACGCCAGGACAGTGTCTCAGCTGTCGTGTGAGAGCCACCACTGAGACCATCAGAGAAGGCCGAGCCCCAAGGATTGAGTTCATTGGAAAGGAGCAGGTGTTAGGGCTGGGGTGTGGACAAGGCCCACCTTTGTCACAGCAGAGCTAGGACCTCGGTTGTGCTGGATGTGGCCTGGGGTCTCTGTTCTGCAGGACTCTGCCCAGGGGCCAGGAAGCCATGGTGGAGAGAAGATTTTTGCCTTTGATTCCCCAGCCCCCTACTGTATGTAGGGGGGGTCCCCTTCCCAGACAGGATGCCAAGCTAGGGGTAGGGGGTCAGGTTAGTTACACTGAGCAACGATTAATTCTTTTGTCACCAGAAAGGAACAGTTAGCTTTCCTTATGAAGGTGGGATAATCATAACCTAAAGAGTAAAATGTTTTGTTTTGGTTCTTTTTTCTTCTCTTTTGGATATCATGGTTATTAGATGGTTGAGTATAAGGGGTCTTTAAGCCTGATGATGCGAATTTGGTCCCTGGTACCCAGATGGTAGGAGAGACCTGATTCCCACAGGTTGTGTGTGATGTGACCACCCCATGTGCTCTGTGTCATATGTAGGCATGCACTTACACACAGCAGTAAGTAAATAAATGTAAAACCTCACCACTTCTCACTTCAAGCTGGTAATAGATATGCTCCAAGGCATGGTCATCTAACTCATGATGTGACTTAATTCTCATAAAATATGGGGCTAGTTAAATGATGCCCATGACACACACCATACTCATCATCATCTCTATGTTGATCCCATAGTGAGCAATGCCCCAACTGTCCCAGGGTGATTATCATTCATGAGCCCACCAGGCTGTTCCCTAGCTTGTCTACTTTGTCAAATACTGCCTCTTCTAAATAACGCTCTTACCTGCTTCCTTTCTTGCCCGTCTGTATATTCTTTAGTTGTTGAGAAGAACTTGAACCCTAGGGTTCTGACCTCCGTGGTTACCCTCCTCAGTGTCAGCCCCACCTTACCTTCGAAGGAGAGGTAGTTCACCAGGGCAAGAGCTGTGTCTATCGGCAGGTCCTCGACCACCTCTGATATATATCCATAGCTTTTCTTCAACGTGTGTTTGTTGATCTGTGTCTTGGCTTCTTGAATGTCCCTGAAGTTGGTGGGGATGGTTTCCGAGTTGTACAACTCTGTAATCACCTTTTTGAACTTGTCTGCCACCTCCAGACGCTTATCAATGAACAGGCTGCTGCCAGTGATCATCTGGATCTGGTAGTTTGGCTGGAGGCATTTTTGGAGGAGGTGCTGGAAGCACCTGTGGATCTCCATTTCAGGCATCTTTAAGAGATTGAACCTCAGCCCATTGAAGATTTGCTTGTGAGTGTTGCCTTTAGCTCCCAGAGAGAGCATTGTGAAGGCAGCTGTAATGCTCACTGGGGAGAATACAATATTGGTGTGTCCAGACCAATGGATTGCCTTTTGGAGCAAGGACAAGGACATGTTGGTAATGGTGAAGGCGAAATTCTGGCATTGGGGGCCCTTCTGGTTCTTGTCATAGCCTGATTTACCTGTCATTTGATGACCTTTGGTCTGGGAGCCAGGGAGCAGACAGCACAGACCTGCTAGCAAGAGGAAGTTGTGAAAGAAAGAGGGTGGCATTGTCCTGTAAGACAGAGAAGGGTACAAAAGCCCCAAGTCAGCACTATGATGACTCACCAACCATTGACACCATGTAAAAGCAACTGGTTTCCTAAAGCTGGGTGCCCAGCTGGGGCTAGGAATGTTCTACATTCTTATCATGGAAAGAACCACAGGAAACCATCACAGTCATGAGGGCTCAGATACATGAACTCATTACTTTAGTTTTCTTTTTAAAATTTTACGTGCGTGTGTGTGTGTGTGTGTGTGTGTGTGTGTGTGTGTGTGTGTGTACATGCACGTGCAAATGTGAGCACCACATCAAGTACATAAAGGCTAGAAGTCAACCTGTGGGAGTTTGTTCTCTCCTACCATGTGCCTCCAGGGATCACCAAGCATGGCAGTGACCATCTTACCTTCTGTTTTAAAATGTAAGTGCCATGGCCCAACTTTACAAGGGGTGGAGACTAAGGCAGAGCGGATAAAATGGAATCATAGAAAGTTACCCAACAAGGGGGTCAGACCAGGATGAGAAGGACTTCATTGCTTCATAGAAGGGTGGGTGGCTTCCATTGTCTTCACAATTTCATGGGCAAAGAAGCTGCTGGCCAGAACAGGAATGATCTTGTGGTGCCACACACACAGCCAGAGCACAGAGTGGCTGTGCCACACCTCAGTCTAAGTCTTGCTCAAGCTCCCCAGATGGCACAAACTTCTGCCACCCCCCTCTTCTCCCAACTCCTGCAACCTTCCCATTGTAGGTCACTTGAGCATGAATTTGTTGTTTTGTCCAAGTCCTGCGACATTCTGAGCCTGAGGATTCCTGTTGGTCAGAAGCCTGTGAGACATGGAGGCATTTGTGCCTATTACCTATGGGTTCCACGCATCAGGTTCTGTCCATTCGACAGGGCAAGAAAAGCAAAGCTCAGAGCAGCTCAGCAACTTCTTCAAGGTCACGCAGCCAAGAAGGCTGAGCTGGGTCAGACTAGTCTCCAGCTTCTGGCATGTGCTCTCTGTGCAGCTGAGGCAGACCCCATGACACTGCCTCCATTGAGCATGCCGCCTAGGATCAGGGCTGGGCACAGAGGATAACAAGAATTTGAGGGGTCAATTCACGTGTAGTGTGAGGTCCCCCTGGCAGCTCAGCAGTCCATCCAGGCCACCGGCAGTGAGTCAAAGAGAATCCGAACTCTAGGGAAATACCATTGTGGGGCATGTGAAGAGGTGAGAACAAATTTGGGTTCCAATTTGGACTCTGACAACAGTCCTTTTGTGACAACAAACATTTAAACCTCTCTAAATCTCATTTTAAACAGAGTAGTTGGGGGGGGGGGAATAAGAGTTAATGGCGATATCAAACTTTGACCAAGATATGACCTCAGGGCAGATGGTGGGGGAGGAAGGAGGTGGGTTTTGTGAACTCTAGCCATCAAAGCTAGCTGGGGGCATAGAGCAGAGATGGAATTTGGGGTTATGAACCCAGATAAGAATGAGGGAGGAGGAGGGAACAGAGGGGCACGAAGGTTATCTGGAGAGTTAATGAACATCTCTTCCTTGGGGGCTGGGAGTTCCCAAGAGGAGATCAGGGCAGTTGGTCGCTGGGTAGGAAGGTGGAGCCCAGAGAGCAGAGGGCGAGGACCTCAGACTGAGCTCTGGAATTTAGATTTGAAAAGCTAGAGCTGAAAGGAACCCCTTTCTCTTCTAAGGCAGTTGAGGGTCATTGAACGCCAAAGTCACACACTAGGTCTGCAGTTGGGCCTGGGTTCTAAAAACACCAAGGAGTAAGAACCCCCAAAGTAGAGCAAATTCAAGAGAGAAGAGTGGGGTTCCCTGAAGCGGCTCCTCTGAAGCCAGTATCCAGAGGAAGGCAGGAGGCCTAAGGCTAGCCCAGGCCTGGGAGGCACTCGAACAGACTACTAGCTCAGCCCTGCCCAGTGCTCAACAGTGTCCCCCCAATGCGCTGGGTGTGCAGAAAGAGGCCACTCTTGTATCCTGGCTCTGCCCGAAGGAACTACAGCTGGTACCTGTTTCCCCTTTGTGTAGATGGGGCCAACCCAGCTGGGGAGGTTGATTGATAGTGCCCAGGTAAAGAAGAGGCTAACGCTAAAGAAGAGGCTGGTGAAGGACTTACTGACCAGAGTCGTCTGGGGCCAGTGGGAGGCCTGTGGGCTAGATGTGCGGCTGTCTGTCATACTCTTATCCTGGGGCTTTATAGGGCGACAGGGGCGTGAGATACTTGGTCCCTACGTGCCCTGGACCCTCTGTGCCAAAGGAGAGCGTGGGGCAGCATGTGAGCCTGGCCAGATGATGGTGTGACTTGAGGGCATGGTTGTTCTTCCTTGAACTGACTTAGTGTAGTGTAACCAGCCAGAGCCATCCGTCTGGAATGCGGAAGGTGAGGGAGTCCTGCGGTCATTGCAGCCTACCTCAGAGAACTACTGAAGAAAGCCATGGGCCGTCCAGGATGGTCCCCTGTACACACAGCGAAGACCTCGGTGAAGCTTCTGGCCTCTTGTTTCTCTTTCCTACACTTCACACATCCTTAAAATCTCCCCACATGCTGAGGCTGGTCCAGGACACACCTGGGGGCTCGTTCTTCTCCATATCACCTATTCCTCTTCTGCCCTCTGTGGCCCACACCTCACCTTCCTGGAAGGTCAGGCTCTTGGTCCCAAGATTGCAGTCTTAATGACATGGAAAAGGGCCCTTGATGGTATAATCAGGCTAAGAGTGTTCACATGGGGGGAATCTTTGGACTTGGTCTCAGAATGTAATCCCAAGGACTCTCACTGGAGAGTGGCTGAGTGAGTACATATGCAGAGACACAGGAGGCAGGGACAGGACCATTCCTTAGGGGGTGTGACCAGCACAAGAGGGAGCCTGAAGAAGGAGCCATGTCAGAGTCTTCATGGAGACACTACATATGGCTATTGATACATCCTCAAGAGAGGACCCCGAGGGCAAAGACCCCGAGGCACAGAGCTGCTGAGGCCCCTATGTCAGGCCTCACAGCCTACTCTCTCACCTCCTCTCTCCCACTGTAGCCCACACGGTATCTCCCAGATGGTGCTTTTGTCCTTGCTGTGAGGAGGCTTGCCTCAGGGAGAGCACATTTCCCTAATTCCTATACAGAAGCCACTATGTGGCCTCCAAGATGTGGCTCTGGCTCAGGTTGGCACTGAGCTGAGAGGGGCTGTGTGTTGTCTGTTGCACCCTGGGGACCTTCCTAGGACCTCAGAAACCTTGCTCAGCTTGTACTGGGGTATTGGAGGTGAGGTGGCTGCTGTTGGCTGTTTCTTGGGGCTCTAGAAGGGATTTGAGCTGCATGCTGACTCTGTGGCCTATTCTTGACTGATTGATGCCCACCACCATGGAACAACACCCCTCCATGTAGTTGGAAGGTTTTTTCAGTCTTGTCATGAGGATAGAACTGGCGTTAATGTGTTTGTTGTTGGCTAGAAGTCTACTCTTGGGTATTCAGAGAGTCTTTTAGCAGACTTCGAGGAGGAGACTTGATGTGTAAGCTCTGTCTCCCGTTTCTGACTCAGTTTCCATCTAGGAGCCCAGAAACACTGGCCTCTGTCCCTACTTCACAGTGGGTCTCAGTGGGGCTCACACTGCCAGCCCAGCTCCCGGTGATCAGGCTCACCTCTGATTCCCACGCTGTTCCCCCTGCACAGGGTAAGGGAACCTAAGGGCGTGGTTAGGTTGTCCTTCGCTGAGCTTAGAGTTTTCTTTGTGTGCTCCACTTTCATCTCTCTGTCCCGGAGCAGAGCAGACAGGATCTTTGCCTGCAGGGGGACCCTCACTTGGGGCACCCAGCACCCCAGCAGTGTTGCAGAAAGTTTGTATTAGCCAGAGCAGTTGGCTGTGTGCACATGGGTACAGTGATGGAGCACGTGACCAGCCTTGGGCAAAATGTGAAAAGAGCCATCCAAGGCTCCATTTACTCACTGTTAAACTTGAAAAGCACTCCGTGGCAACAGATCGTCTTGTTGTCACCTGAGTGATGCTGGTTTTACAGACACTCAGAATGCAGGAGTTGAGAAGAGAAACCTCGGAAGCAGGTTATATGCCAAAGAGACAGTCCTTAGCGGAGCCCTTGGTGGGGCAGTCCGTAGTGGTGCTGTGTGATCCAAGTGCCCTGGAAACTAGGAAGGTAATTTCCTAGGCTCCAGCACAGCGGGTGCCCACCACTGAAAGCTGTAGGCTGCATGCAAAACCAACCCCAGAGAGGAACCGTGTGGGCTTCAAACAGCGAAGTTACAGGGGCAGGATGGCCCAATCCCTTGGGCTGCATCACACCCAGTGTGACCCAGATGCCAAACTCCATCAGCACTCTCTTTGCTGGGTTTCAGTTTTGCTTTGAACTGATTCTCACTTCCTGTCTATTTATCACGTTAGAAATAGGACTGTTGACCCCGTGGCTGCTCCACCATTGTATCTTGGAAGTGTACTGCTTATTTTGGCCTTTTCCAGGAGGTCAGCTCAGTTTGCCGTGAGTCTCAAATGAGACAATGGACTTAGGTTTTGAGTAATGATGCAACAGTTATGACTCTGTGGTGGAATAAACCCGCTTTGGTTTGTGAGATACACAGACCTATGGAGACTAGGAGCAAAGTCCTTGGCCTGGGTGTTGACTGTCCCCCAAAGGCACCTATGGTTAAGTCCCGCTGCCTATGGTGGGGCATAGTGGGAGGTCCTTAAGTCATTGGGAGCATGGTCATCAAGGGGACTGTGGGATGCCAGCCTCTTTGGTTTGCAATATCTGTTCCCACGTATGTTTCTACCATGATGTGCAGCCTTCCGCAGGGGCTAAACAGATAAGGCTGCCTGATCTAGGATGCAAACCACCGAAACTGTGAGCAAAATAAATCCCATCACTCTATGAACTCAGCTGCTTCAGGGATTGTGTTGCAGTCATGTGAAGCTGAATGCAGGTGCCTTTTGCTTTTCCTTCATCTGCAGATGGCACTTCCTGTGAATCACACTGCTGTGATCCCTGCTTATAGATGCCATATCCAAAAGCAGTCAGGTACACAGCTGGGTAAACACCCTAAGACTGGTTAAACCTAACAAAGTATTTTTGAGCATGGAGGAGTTTCCATGACTAGGCATCACTGTGACCTAAAGAAGCTTAAGGCCACTCCCTCTATGAATGGATAGAAGAAAGGACAGCAGACTAGCTGAATGCACTCACATCTCACCTTGTTTGGACATAATTTGGCAGACTTCTGCCTGGGCCTGGTTAAGATTGAGCTGCTGTGATGGTGCGCCGAGGCTCAGTTACAAGGTTATTATGGGCTTGCATAGATTAGGCTATAGTTTATTTGTCTATTAATCCAGGTTCTAGTTTTCCTTGTAGAGAGGTCAGTTTGGACCACATATATCACCCAAATACATTAATCATTTGGGGCCAAAGTAAATTCTTTTGAGCATTTCTACCTTCTGTTCTTCCAGCAAAAGGGCTAACAGCACCATGATGGTCACCACTGTGGTCATGGGATGGACCACCATTTTCTGCAGCCGTCACCAGATTCTTCTGGATTTGGGGACAGTATTCACCACTTCATGGTGCTGGGTTACTTAGATGATACTTTCATTTTATGGTTTTGCTGTTCCCATGACTAACTAAGACCATTTGATATACAAATGACAATGGTTGAATATGGGCTGTGAACTTACTAAAATTATTATTAACATATGTGATGTGTATGCTCACGTATGTGTCTCAGCATGGGGGGTGGTGTTCAGAGGACAACTTTGTGGAGTGGGACTCTCCTGCCTTTGTATGGATTCAGGAATAGAGCCCAGGATATCAGGTCATGCTTTTACCTGCCGAGCCAGGTCCCCCGCCTAGGTAGGTCACAAGGTTTTGAGTGAGCACAGCACTCTGCCATCAAAACTAAGAACACCATGGAAATGGCACGATCTTTCTGTACCATCGGGGAGAAGAAATACTACCAAGGACAGAAGACCTCAGACTGACTGCACGTGTCCCAGCCCCTGAGCAATTTGCTTCTTGTATCTCATGCCCACGAAATGGAAGCATCAGTCACCCTGAGTTAGGCGCTCCAGGGTGTTTCCACTGGGGAACACAGCAGCAGCAGCAGCATTCACTTTTATTCAGTGCCAGGCACAGTCCCACAACCTGGACAAAGTGGAGATCAAAACCCCCTGGAACCATGAAGTGCTGTGGTGGGCAGAGACCTAGTTGCCACAGGGTGATCTCTGTGCATCTGTCTGATAGGTTACAAAGTCCAATTTTCCAAATTTATTTATTTATTATTTTATTTATTGATTTCAGACAGGGTTTCTCTGTGTAGCTTTGGAGCCTGTCCTGGTACTCACTTTGTAGACCAGGCTGGCCTCGAACTTACAAATATCTGCCTGCCTCTGCCTCTTGAGTGCTGGGATTAAAGGCTTAAAGGCATGCACCACCACAGTCCTGCTCTTTTTTTTTTTTTTTTTTTTAAATTTTTGTAGGCAGTCTCATGTAGCCCAGGCTGACTTCCAACCCACTATGTAGCTGGGGATAACCTTGAACTCTTCCTCCTCCTCTGGTCTCTTTCTTCCAAGTGCTAGGATTACAGGCATGTGTACCATGCCCACCTTTCCCAGCTGTCTTTAAATTCTATACATCAGCACTCTGTTACCATCATCAGTCAGCCCTCAGGAGCCTCAGTGGGGCTGAGGAAAGCTCTGGTAAAGTCACATGACTTAATGACTACCTGATTAATGACACTGTTCTGAAAAGCTACGAGAAATCTGCTCAGAAGTAGAGAGATAGAGATAGAGATAGAAATAGAGAGAGAGAGACAGAGACACAGAGAGACACACAGAGAGAGACAGAGAGACAGAGACAGAGACAGAGACAGAGAGAGACAGAGAGGCAAAGTCCTAAACCATGTAGGGGTGGGATAAAATAGGCTCATTCTAAGTAACCTTCTGAGATGGAACAGAGTGCCACCTAGTGGTGCTCATGGATCACCTCTTTTAAAGATAGGATGTTTGTTAAATTAATTCACCATGTGCAGCCCTGGATCTAATCCCACATTTCTTCTTTACAAGTTTTCTACCTCATGTGTTTTTACATCAAAGGAAATCTGAGAACATACAGAGAATTTTGTTGTTGTTACAAACACTGGAAGGAATTGGATTTCACAGAAGTGTCCCTTTTCTTATTTGTTTGTTTGTTTGTATGCTTGGCATTAGCCCACATACCTCCAATCATTTTGATTTCCTCCTACAGTATAAGTCTTTGGTAAAGACATTCACAGATTTGTTACCCTCTGGTTTCCTTCTGAGGAAATAAAGAGTTTTAGAGTGGCCAGAAATGTAGGAGATGTAAAGAAGAAAGTGTCACCATGGTGGCAGACTTCGAGATTTGCCACATTGGGAAAGCCACATGGCTGAGTTTAATTTTTTATGCTGTGATAGAATACCCTGATAGAAAGCAACTTAGGGGAGAGAGGGCTTGTTTTAGCTCCCAGCTCCAGATTGCTGTCTGTAACTGTGCGGAAGTCTAGGCAGGGGCTACTCATCACACCCACAGTCGAGAGCAGAGAGAAATGAATGTACGCACATTCACCTGCTTGCAACATAATGATTAAAATCATATAATCATCTTGATACATGCAGAAAAAGTGTTTGACAAGTGCTACATCCATTCATGATTGTCTTAGTCACTGTTCTATTGCTGTGAAGAGACTACATGACCAAGGCAACTTTTATAAGAGAAGACATTTAATTGGGGGCTTGCTTACAGTTTCAGAGGTTAGTCCATCATCACCATGGTTGGAAGCATGGTAGTGTGCAGGCATGGAACTGGAGAGAGTATCTGAGAGCTATATCCTGATCTGCAAGCAGAGAGAGAGAATGGGTCTGGCATGGACTTTTGAAACCTCAAAGGATGTAGAGCTGAATGGTCAGGCTGGAGCTAAGCCATTTTTATGGCTAGGGACTATTGCCCTGGACAGCCTGACTCAATTCCTCATAACATGAGGCTATTATCCAACATTTCCCATCTCTGGAAGGGTAAAAAGAAGGGAGAGGGGTTGTAGTTTTTTAGTGGGGAGGTTCTTCCAACCAGAGGGTGACAGTCTCAACATTGGAAGGAGCATGTTGAAGTCCCTTCCAGGTGGGATAGGGGCTGGCAGTTTTCAGCCATGAAGAATTCAGTGACCCTTTGGGCAGTGAAAGCCTCTAAGTTTGTTTGTTTGAGGAAGTTGGTGAGACAGCTGGAAGGGACCAAAGAGTAAAATGAGAACAATCGTAACAATCAGGCCTGCCAAGGGGCTATCCGTGGCCCCCAAGCAGTCAGGTGTCCATCCAGAAAGTACTGTCTGTTTTTAATTCTTTCTAATAATGGTTTGCTTAGCATTTTCCCATACTAGGCCAGATTAGTTTGCACAAAAACAGCATCCCCCCCCACCCCCAGGAAGGGACAGATCCTTCCTTTCCCACAGCCATTAAGTCTAGTTTTTTTGTGGGTTTGGAGGACCCACCGCAGGCAGGGGAGCTATTTGATTTTGTAGCGTGATTATGTTTTGTTGTGCCAAGGTCTTTGTTGTGCCAAGGTCAGGCCTTCCTTAATCTGGTTGGTCTGCTGGTT
>CABHPP010142278.1:3164-22806 GCA_902168425.1 Peromyscus attwateri | reverse complement strand
GGAGGTTGTGGAAGTGGTGGAGGTGGTGGTGGTGGTGGCGGCGGCGGTAGCTATGGTGGTGGTGGCTATGGCGGTGGTGGTGGTGAGTTATGTGGAACCTTTTGTTTGGGCATGGAGGAAGTTCAGAGGGGAAAAGACTTAAAAGACCTGGTAAAATGTGAGCATGAGGATAGTAAGGATGAAAGGAGTGATCAGGAGAGGAGGCAGAGTGGGCGGGAACTAAGAGCACACACAGAAAAAGCCTGTGGTTGAATTTTTGTCTGATGCCTGTGTCTTTGGGTCCCATCTCAAACCAGTTGGGATCTGTTGGCATAGAAACTACATCGTTCTTGGAGGAGGGCACAAATCCCACCCACAGAAGTCATCAGGTTTAGTTGTGGACTACTGTAGCAGCCAAAGAATCAAGTTGGTCCTGGAGGATGTTAAGCTGATCTGAAATGTCTCCAAGGTTTTTGAGAGTTGGTGAGATAGTAAAGTTAACTGATGTAGGGGGAGACTTCAATCTAGCTATTTTAGTTCTGAGTCCTGAAAACAATGTCCAGAGTGGCAAAAAGAGTGGGATGAAGTAGGACCCCTGTAAGCGAGTGTTACAGCTCTAGAGGGAAGGGTATCCTGACTGTTTGGGAAGTCAGGCTATCCCTGGAGCTGGGGTGCAGTGGGGGATGGTCTCCCCACAGGATATAGCAATCTCACTCCTCTCCTGGAGAGAGCCATTACAGCTGAGCTTTACCTCACCCCTCGCCCCTTAAGGGGGCTTTCCAAGCAGACCTCTGCTTCGTTTTCTCTTCTTCCCAAGATGTTGCTTCTTCTGCTTCACTCTGCTAAAGGGGAAACCCGTGCAGAAATGTAGCAATCTCCTCCAGCTCCTGAGAAAAGTTGTTACTCTGTTCAGCTCTGCCTTGCTCAGCCCTCTAAGGGAAAGTCTCAGCAAGGTTTTTTTTTTTTTTTTTTTTTTTTTTTTTCCTTTTTTCCTGCTCAGTCCCCTAAGGGACATCTTAGCAAGGTTCTTCTCTGAGCCTGTGAATGAAGATCTTCACCAAAGACTCTTTTGAGAAAAAAACTTATTTGGGAAGGAGAAGTCCAGGAGAGTGGCTGCCTCTGCCAGAGTGGGAAGGCACAGCCAATGACTGAACAGGCAGAGGGATTTATATAGGGCTTCTTAGGGGAGGAGTTTCTTCAGGGAGAAGGTTTTCTGCTCAGGGATTGGTTAGTTTTCCTGCTCAGGGATTGGTTGGTTTCATTATTCATGGGTAGAGATGGATCTAATTTCAGGGCCAAACTGTTTCTTTCACTGGCTATTTTCAGCTGTTTGGCTCTAATTCTAAGGCCAGGGCATATTTCTTTCACTGGCTATGATTTTAGGGACAAAATGTGTTTATTTGGCACTGGTTTCAGAGTGAGGGCATGTTTCTTAGCTTCTGTGTTGAGAGATAAAGAGTTTATTTCACTGGATCAGGTCTCAGATCCAGGGTGGGTTTCTTTTACTAGCTCTGATTTCAAGGCCAGGGTGGATTTCTTTGGCTGGTCCCTACAATCCCCACTCTTCAGAGCAGCTCACTCTAACTGTTTTTAGGGGTTTAAGGCGCCGATTTCTTTTTGAACTGAGAAAAAAAGGACAATATAGAAAAGGTAGCAGTAAGAGTGACTCAGAGGAGGGACTATCCAAGAGACCACAATGAAATTCAAAGTTGGCAAAGATCCAGAACAGAAGTCGGAAGCTAGTAATGGCACAACCTTTTGGAGAATATTAAGAGAGAAAGTTAACTTTTGTTTAGCAAGGTGAAATAGAATTGTACCTCTTGCTGTACCACATACCAGAACTCTGTAGATAAAGTAACTGTACTTAGCTATGTGTTTATATCGGTCTCCCATGTAAGGAGCATATTCCATAATTAAAGGAGGCTGCCGGACACTCTGTCATCAAACTCACAGTTTTAGGTATTTATTCAGACCACCCAAGTGGTGTCTTTGAAAACTTGGCCAGGCAATCCTATGAAAATGTCTCAGTGGGATTCCATTTCGCTTTTAAATCGCCAATTCGATGCTGAGTTTACCTGACTTCTTCTACAAAGCTCCCAGGTGCTATTCCTTATGCAGGAGTCTGAAGTGACCAGCAGCGAAGCACAGAACCTGGGCAGAAAACCTTGAGGTCTCATGGAATTAGGGCCACCTGGGAGGAGTGACTGGCAACTCAGGTGAAGGTCCAGTGGCCTAGCCTATCTCCTCCTTATTTGAAGGAATATTAACATTTAATAATCCCATCTGTCATTGTTTTAAGCAGGCACAGTTGGAGTTCTGAAGATTACCATTGTTCAGCCAGGTATTGTGCAACACCACCTTAATAAGAGAAAGTTGAATTCAAATGACACACTCAGAGTGATGCAACAAATTAGTATCACCTGTGTGCATTCTGTAAAACAATTACGCCTTGTAACTTTCCAGGTAAACCCTATAGAAAACATAAGACAGCTTCTATCACTTAGGTATCATGTAAAGTTTTTTTGTATCATGATTATCATTTAATTTATGTTTACATCATCTAACAGAATTTAGCCGAGGGAGCCCTATTAAAACCATGATGCCGGTGTTATTATTGGGATTGTGGACAGAGGGTCCCTGTTGGCTGGTTTTAGTATAGATACTGTTGTACCATGAGATAAGCAATAGTAGCCTTTATTGAAAACAGTTTACCTCTTAGATGTTCTTAAGCACACAATGTCTTTTTTTCCTAGGCTGCTTTGTTGATGTCTTTCTCTCTGTCACAGAGACAGGGGACCAGCCTGACCCAGGAAAGAGGCTTTGGAGGAATCTTTGAATAAACATGCTTTGGTCTAAAGTGGGTAGGCCAAATCCCACTGCCAGATACAGCTTTTCAGTGAAGTAAAACAGCCCGTGACAATTTTTCAATATTATTCACACCCCAAAGACATTTGAATCTCTGTAAGGCTGTATCCAGAGAGTTTTATCTCCATAACTGATTCACATGTATCTGTGGATGGGGGCAGACAACCTGAAAAGCTTAACAAATAACTGAAAAGTGAAATAAAAGCAAGAATATGCAGGCTTGGTGGGGCAGAAACAAAGGCATAAGGTAAAGAAATTCCAAGAACTTATAAATACCATCTTATCTAGTTATGGGAAGCAGGCTTTGAAACCCACTAGAAACAGAAGGCATTAAGACCCAGTGTATATTCTATCTCCAGTTTCTTTCCGAGCTATATTAAGCCTGGGCTCTGGGCTCTGGGCCAGTGTTGTAAGCCAGTGTTGAGTGGTAGGGATGGAAAGGGTTACAATGAGCTGGTTAAAATTACATGGGGGAAAGCTGGCTAGGTCTACTCCGAACATCAACACTGAAAGCTCCAAACTGAGGACAGTGACGGCCATATGTGAACACGTGGGCCATATTTGGGTAGATAATTCAATGAGTTTGGTGGGCTGGAGCCTGCTAAGATGGAGCTTAGAGCCCATTTGAAATGACAAGCAGGACTGGTGGAGTGTCTCATCCCACTGCCTGAGGTGTCTCCAGGTTTGGGGGAAGATAAAAGTGAGCTGAAGTGTTAGGAGGGGGTGTATCTATATTCATAAGACTCAGGGGAGTCACAAAGTCAGTCAAGATGTGGGAGGACTCTGGGACCTCCAAGTCTTTAGAGAAGGCATAAGAAGCTCCTGGAGTTTCTGGGGTCAGGGTAGGGGACCTTTGAGTCAGACCCAGATGGATGATTACCTGTCCTGCAGAATCTGAGTGTGTGCATGGCAGTGATCAAACGGCAAAATGCCTCTCAAACTGGAGATCAGAGAATTGGGGAGGAACAGACCAGGGGAGGATGGATGGGGAGGACTTGGAGGAGAGCAGAGGATGGAGGTCAAGCTGAGTGTCTTAGTGTTCTACAGCTGTGAGGGACACCATGACCACAGCAACTATTTTTTAAAGGGGTGTAAAGTGTATAAGTTTGAGACATCAAAAGATAGTTTTCGGTTGGTAATACAAGTTAGGATAGAAAGTGAATTAGGTACACTTTGGATTCACCAAAATAGGATAAATAATGGAGTGTTTTCTCGGGCTGGACATTGTTAATGTAATTCTTGACTGTATATATTGTATACACTTATTGTACTTGTTGTATATAGTTTTTCTTATATTAGTTATAACCTTCTTTTATTATTTTAGACAAAAAAGGGGAAATGTGGTGATATATTGTGTACCCAACAAAATTTGCCTGAAGATCAGAGAACAGAACAAGCCACTAGATTAAACATAGAGGCCAGGCAGTGTTGGCACACACCTTTAATCCTAGCACTCAGGAGGCAGAGATCCATCTGGATCTCTGTGAGTTCAAAGCCACCCTGGATTACATGAGATTGATTCAGTCTAGGAGAGAAATAGAGCCAGGCAGTGGTGGTACACACCTTTAATTCCAGTACTTGGGAATCACATGCCTTTAATCACATCACTAGGAAGGAAGTAATACGGCTGGGTGGAGAAAGGTATATAAGGCATGAGGAGACAGGAACTAAAGCCTATTTTGGCTGAAGCTTTTTTGGCTAGAGGCTTTTCAGCTGAGGACTTTCAGTAAGAGAATTTGGGGAGTTGGTCTGGTGAGACTTGACAGTGGCCTGTTCCTTTGTCTCTCTGATCTTTCAGCATTTACCCCAATATCTGGTTCTGTTTTTTTTTTTTTTATTAAAAGATGTTTTAAGATTCGTGCAACCCTTTTCTCTTCTTTTCTTTTTAAGAGCTTAAAACATTTCATTTCTTCCTCATGGAGATCTGTTGGTGCTAATTAATTCTTTTTTTCTCTAATTTAATTTTTTATTGATTCTTTGTGGATTTCACATGATGCATCTTGATCCCATTCATCTCCCTAGCCCTTTGCATCCACCTTCTGCCCTTGCATCCTCCCCGCAAGATAAAACAAAAAATAAAACGAAAAAAGAAAAGTCTTGTCATGGAAGCTGTAGCGTGACACAGTGAGTCACACAGTAAATCCTTTAGTTCATACTTCTTTGCTTGCAAGTGTTCATTGCAATGAGTAATGACTCATTCAGTCTGGTTTGAGGCCTCAGGTTTCTGCTACACTCTCGATATTGGGCCCTCCCTGGGATTCCTCTTGGATATCATGTTGTTGTCCTAGACCACAGCACTTCTTACAAAAAGAAAGCATTTAATTGAGGCTTGCTTATAATGAAAGAAACTGAAGAAAATGCCAATATTGGAAAGGCATTCATATTTATGAGTTAAAAAGATATTACTAAATGTCCATTCCACCCAAAGAGATGTAGAGACTTAGGAAGCAGAGCATGAGATACTGGGTACTAGGTTCTGGTGAAAGGGTATGGGAGAGAAGGCAATGGGTCATTTGCAGGTGCAGAGTGAGTAGAACAGGAGGAATGGCTAAGGTTTCCTAGGATGGCCAGGTAATCGTGACTGGCTATGGCTCTGTACTCCTGAATAGCTAGTGGAAAGCTTTTGAGTGTTTCCAACACAAAGACATGGCACGTGTTTGAACCGAGGGATTTCCCAGTTATCCCAGTCTGTCAGGACCGTGTCCCACTCCTGGTGGTCACTGCAGTTCTGACTACACCAGTCTTTCGGCAAACGTAAACACAAGCAAGCAAAATCCAACTCCGAGACCTTAAAGGCCAAAGATTCTGGCTGAATCCCTGACTACAGATTGTTTAGAATGCCTTCCACCACCACCACCACCACCACCACCACTCCCGCAGCCATCTCCAACATAGCGAGTGAATCATCTTTATGACCAGAAATGAAGAAAGGACTGGACATGTGGAGACAGCCTGATGGGTACAATTCAGTATTTGCTTTGGCATGCGTTGGAAGCCTTTAGTCTGTGATTGGCTGAAGGTTCAGCTGCTATGATTGGCTGAGGCACAGTTGCTTAGTTACCAGAACATAGTTATGATAGTGTGATGGCTAGTCTTGATTATTGTTTGGACCCAGAGATAGCATACTAGTTACCCTTTTCATTGCCAGTGTCAAAATACCCGTCAAACACAACTTAGGGAAATAAAGGCCCATCATTGTAGGTAAGGCGCCGGGGCAGGAGCAGCTGGTCATGTCCTTTGTGCAATCAGGAAGGAGAGAGAGAGAGAGATGAATCCTGTTGCCTTTTCCTTTTAATTCAGTTGGGTCTCCCCCAGCACATAGGAGGACACCACTCACATTCAGGGTGGATTTTCTCTCCTTGGTTAATACTTTCTGGAGTTGCAATCCCAGAGGCATGTGTCCATGGTGATTCTGAATCTCATTGAGTTGACAGTGAAGATTTACCATCACAGATACCTAGGAGGTTAGTAAGCATACTTCTGGGTTAGTCTATGAGGATGTCTCCAGAGATGGTTGGTGTTGGGGATGTCCTGAATGTGAGTGGCACCATCCAGTAGTCGGGATGCTCCCATAGTACACAGTGGGAGGAAGCTAGCACAGGGAGGCTTGACTCTTCCAGGGTAGATGCATTTCTTGATGTTGCCATCACTCATGGACCGCATACTCTATCTTCTTCAGCCTTCTACATGGATTCCTACCAGTGACTCCCCAGGCATCTTCCAGGCTTCCAACTCCACTCTGCTACGTCATCAGTTCCCCTTCCTTTGAGGCTCCAGTCTCCTTGGCCTGAGCAGCTGTTGGTATCTCTAGTTCTCCAGCCAGCAGCTGGTCATGGAGACTACCCACTATCTGATTTGCATCCTGAACTGACACACCCCTCTTACAATCATAGATGGATCTATGTGTGTTGTGTGGGTTCTCTTCCTCAACAGAACTCAGACAAATACAGACTGGATATCATTTGTTTGCCCATCCAGTGGGTGATGGAGGCCATGGTGGGTGCTGTTTATTACCCAAGAATTTAAGTATTTTAGACCAAATTTAATTCAGTGTAGCAGTACCCAGAGGAAGGTTCCTGGCTAAGGTGGTAATTCAATTCTTGTTTTTGTGAGGAACACCATGCTGCTTTTCATTACCCATTGTCCATGAAAAAGTGTTCAATTCCCCACTCCCAACAATGATACTCTATTTTTTGTTTTTCTGAGACAGGGTTTCTCTGTGTAGCCTTTGGAGCTTGTCCTGGAACTCACACTGTAGTCCAGGCTGGCCTTGAACTCACAGAGGATACTCTGTGTTTTTTTTTTTAAACAGTTATCATTTTGATGGCTATGTGATGGTATCTCATAGTTTTGATTTCCATTTTTATAGTTATAGTTTTGATTTCCATTTTTCCAATGATTATTGATATGGAGCTCTTTTTCACGTACTTCAAAACCACATCTGAGCGTGTGGGATAGCTCAGTGGGAAAGGCATTTGCCATTAAGCCTACGACCTGAGTGTGATTCCTAAGACCCATGTGGTTGAAGGTGAGAGAACTGACTCCAAAAATTGTCCTCTGACCTCTTACATGCACCATAGTGTGTCCAGCATAAAGAAATAAATGTCATAGTAATTGTTTACAAAAAGAATCATTGGTCGGTTGGTGGTGGTGCACGCCTTTAATTCCAGCACTCGAGAGGCAGAGGCAGGTGGATCTCTCTGAGTTTGAGGCCAGCCTGGGCTATAGAATGAGTTCCAGGAAAGGTTCCAAAACTACATAGAGGAAACCCTGTTTCGAAAAGCCAAAAAAAGATAATCATTGTATATTTTCTTTGAAAATATAAATGATTGGAATTTTTGCCCATTTTAAACCAGGTGATTTAATTTTTGTTGTTGGAGTTCAGCAGTTTTCTATATTTTGGAGAGTACTTTCCTTATCAAATATGTGACCTGGAAATATTTCTCATATTCTATGGTGCATCTTTAAAAAAAAAATTTTTTTTTTGGTTTTTTGAGACAGGGTTTCTCTGTGTAACAGTCCTGGCTGGAACTTGCCTTGTAGACCAGGCTGGTCTGGAACTCACTGAGATCCTCCTGCCTCTGCCTACCAAGTGCTGGGATTAAAGGCGTGTGCCACTACAGCCCGGCTCTTTAAAAATTTTTAAATTGAATCAACGTACTTAGTTTGTGTTGGGGTGGTGGGAGTATGTGTCTGCCAGGACACACATATGGAGTTATTAGAGGATGATTTGTGGGAGTCAGTTCTCTCCTTCCACCATGTGGGTCCTGGAGCTGGAGATCAAACTCAGGCCCTCAGTCTTTACCACAAGATCCTTTAGGCACAGAGCCATCCTGTCAGCCCTCTAGTGTACCGGTGTCTTCTGATGGTTGGTTGTTGATAGTAAAATGATAGTTTAAAAAAAGGACTCAGAGCCGGGCAGTGATGGTGCACACCTTTAATCCCAGCACTCGGAAGGCAGAGCCAGGCAGATCTCTGTGAGTTCGAGGCCAGTCTGGGCTACATAGTGAGTTCCAGGACAGGCTCCAAAACTACACAGAGAAACCCTGTCTCGAAAAACCAAAACATAAAAAACCCCCCAAAACAGCAGCAACAACAACAACAACAACCCAAAAAACAAAAACAACAAAACAACAAAAATTAAAAAATAAAAATAAAAAGGACTTAGCTCCGACCTTTCAGGCTTTTACAACCCACTCTAGGACTATCCAGCTGCAACCAGACTGCCCAGGACTGTAGCCACCCTTGTTATCCTGCCTACTTCTTCCCATGGGATGGCAAGCTGGAGAAGAGTGCAGGGAGTTTGTGCAAGGTCAGAGGATGTTGAAGTATTAGTTAGGGTGGGTTCTGCAGGCCAGTTATGTCTCCCCTGGGACAGGGCCTTAGGAAAGTATTCCAGGCTTAAGCCATGGTCCATCAATGTCCTTTGCAGTGAAAGGAAGAATGTCATTCTGCATCAGTTCAGCGTGGCTCTCCAGGAGAAGATGGGGGACTGCTTTGCAGAGAGGGGGAATCCCTGGCACGGGCGCAGTCACAAAGTGTGTAGGTCCTCCTTTGCAGAATGACTACAGACTAGTATGCGGTGGCCCAGCATCTCAGTGCTGCTTTGAGGATTTCTTAGGACCATGATGGGCTTTGCTGTGGTAGAAACACTTGTCAGGACAATCTGATATAGCCCTCTGCCAGCACCAGGTCATTGTCATTGCTGAAGGTGAGGACTCAGTACTCAGAGGGTGTTGGGAAAGTCACTGAGGTCATAAAGCTGACTGAGCCTGAGTATGTATCTAGGTCTTCAGAGCCTCTGATCTGTAAAGGGATGTGTGAAGTCCATTGACCAGTGGAATGTGACGAGGGTGGAAGTCAAGGGAATGTATACTTGTATGGCGAAGGGTTGTCCCGAGATGATTTAGATAGACACACAGGAACTTGCTTTACCTCACCACTTTGGCAGCAATTGCATGGAGCACCATTTTGCTCTCTGTCCATCCTTATTGTGCGCATGAGTGGGGTGCAGAGACCCCCATGTCTGCTGGAAATGGGCAGTGCATACACAAGACAGGAAAATCTCAGGGGCAGGGGACAATGAGTGTCTTCAGTTGGATGTCTGGCTGCTATAGCCCTTTTACAGGGCACTTGAGAGTGAGAAGGGGACTCCTGGGTTCTGTGACAAGGGTTTATCTCAGGATCAACTAATACCATGTCACTACACCGGAGGCTGTCCCTGGAAAACTAGGAGGAGGGATCTAGGTAGCAAGTGCCAGGTGTATATGGCCTCATAATGAGTCCAGACTGGGGTGGGGTGGGAGATGGTTCTGGTAACAGGAGAAGCCTATTTTCCTCCTGCATCTAAGGGCCTTCTAGAACCATACATATACAAAGGACACATGACTGGAGAGGACAGAGGGAGAAGCTTTGGGCCCACTGGCCTGATTGGCTTGAGAAGAAGACAGAAGACAAGACTAAGATAACTTCTGGCCACACCAACTCCAGTGTCGTCCGTGTGACATGAACAATTATGTCTATAATAGCGGACGGGAGATACGTGTCCCACGGGACTAAGTTCCCTGGAGGTCCCTGGCAGAGTGCCCGCGTTATGCCTCCTTCTCGAAGAAGATCTACTTCACAGATCATGAGCTCCCTGGGCTATGGGCTCTGTATAACTAATTTTCTGATAATGTTCTAATTAATCTATAAAGCACAGCCAAAATTAATGAATGCTTGGGTTGTGAACTATGGAGGTAAGGGGAAAGCTGGACATGGATCTTAATCAGATATAACAAAATGAGCTATTTTTTAAAGACCCCAAGCTGCTAGATAAAGGAAGTATAAAGGTTCAGGCACTTCTAGGGAATGAACACTCATCCACTAGGACTCCTTTAAGAATCCCAACTAAAGTGATTTATGGTAAAAAAAAAAAACGTTATCTCATAGGAGCCAGATGGTGGGCCCCTCTGTTGAGGAAGTTCAGCATGGGAAACTTAAAGACTACAACAGAACCCCTTCCCCTTACAGGTGTAAAAGTACAAGAGTCCATATTTCAGCAGGTGAAAAGGTTTTATATTAGAAGAGGTATGTGGTGGAGAACTGAAGAAAGACTTAGAGAGGGTCTGCAGCATCCAAACTGGCTAAGTGGGTCATGAGAACCAGAAAAGTAGAAATGTGAACTGCTGAGATAAGATGAAGGACAGCTGCAACCGCAAAGAAGCCTACACAAGTCTAGGGACTGTACTAAGTTTAAAAAACACAGACTGCTCTTTGGGTCATAAAGTTCTTGTGGGTGAAGGGATATGTCTAGTGCCGATTAATAATTGTGTGCTTGCTGTTTTTGAAAGATGATGTAATTGAATTATTGCCAAGCTCTTGTTCCTTGTATGACTTGATAGTTTTCTTTTCTGTATATAAACTACTGATTTGCAGAAGTAAAATTGCAACAGATTCAAACCACTTCTGAGTGTGTTGTCTGTCTGTCATCCGCCAAATCCTTGCCTTCCTGACTACCCAAGCCCTGGTTCTCCTACGGTCGTGGTACCCCCGATGGGCCAGTCCGTGGCAACTTCCTGTTCACTGGGGGATTTGTGAGACTCCTCTGGCAGGGAAGAAATGACAGAGAGAGAAGCTGGGGTCCTGCTCCAGCCCTGAGGAGGAAGAGCTCTCCCAACCATTTCCTCCAGCTGTTCTCAGGAAATTCCTGGTGAGACAGAGAGGACAGGCCCAGTGAGGTGACACAGTGCAGCCAGAAGGGGACATGGCCTTCTCCCTTCAGTGCTGGAGATATGACAGCACGGGGGTCTCCTAGACACAGATGCAAGGGACACAGAGATGTGCTGTGACATGGAGTCCCCACACACCTCTGGGAACAGAGGAAGACAGACACCACCAGGAGAGAGATTTGCTGGTCACACTCAGGAGTGAGTGAAACTATCCTGTGTTTAATGTCAGCAGGGAGGGGACATGCTGGGACAGGGTGGTGAGGATGACTGGAATTTAGAAGCAACTATTTTCTGTGGGATTTGTCACTCTTCCCACAATGAGGGGGACACCGGTGTATTCATTTTTAATGATAATTAGGAAGGGCTTGTTGAAACGGATGGTGGGAACCTTAGTCAAGTTCCCCTCACTCAAACCGGTGTTCCTTGTAACTTTTGTTGATTTGTCACTGAAGGTCAGTACAGTCTTCTGCAAAGCCTATGGGGGAGAAGCAGAGGAAGCTGGAGATAGGTTGTCCCACCCCAGGCTAAAGCCAGGCCCCATGTGGGGTCCCCATCCATGGAGAGCCTCCCTGTGATCATGCCCTGACCATGGCCCCCTGAACCCTAATGCTCAGTTGAGGCCTTTCCGAATGTGCTCAACCCTTCCATGCTCAGGCTGCTCTCCTCTCCTCTCCTTTCCTGAACCATCTCTCATAGACTCAGTTTCAGAGGGACCCCCTGTACCTCATGTCCCCCATAAATATTTCCTTTCCAGTGTGTGCTGAGACAAAAATTTTGAATGTGACATGAGACAATGTCTTTCTATATTAGTATAGGTAAGTTGAGTCTCAGGGAATCAACAGCCTTGGGCAAAGATAAAATTAAGGGCCATCGAGTCCTCTTCAAGGAGATATTTATGATAGCAAACGATTCCTTATCCTGGCTCTGCTCTCTGATCCTGCAACCCCCAAGGTGCATCTCTCAAGTCTGTGGGGAAAGCTGTCTCTGTCCCTTGGCCCTTTCCTCAGACTCATGTCTGATCTGCCCTCACATCATTTTCAGCCCTGTTAGTAGCTGGAATACGGCCATTGTCACATGACCTCACCTTGTTGAGCTTTAGGGGAGCATCCTGTGTGATTCCTGAGAGGTCAGCCTCATTGCTGAAGGCCTGGGTGATGCCCAGTGTGCTCAGGATGATCTCCAGGTCATAGGTTGTGGACATAGTCAGTTTGGGAAAGTAGATATTTGCAGTCCTGGTATGCAGGAAGATATGAAGGAGTTCTTTAGTATCATGGTCACATCAATAGTATCTTCTCATCCTGGCACCTCCTGGAAGGTCACCCACCTCATCTGGAAAGCCCTCCAGGGAGATTCAATGTGTTCTGAGACTCGTGTATGTGACTCCCCAGGGTGAGGCTCAGCCTTCAGTTTCCACAGACAAGGCAAGGACCCTGAAGGGTCTATGCTAAGAGAAGAGACCAGCCCTGAGGCTGTTACCAGTTCATTCTCATCCTGCCTGACTCTTTGCTTTCTGTTGGGTGCAGGGCCTCAGCAGGTATGGGGCTGGGCATTGAGACAGAACATCTGTCCACAGTTCACCTTGAGCCCACCTGAGCTTCTCTGTGTACCATCACTCCCCCCCCCCCCCCCGAAGGGAGAGCAGGGCCTGGACTCCATAAGAGCAGGCTCAGTGGTCTGGAGGGGGAGGGGCACATTCTAGACCTGGTGGTTCCCTGGGACCCAATAAACCTCACTGAAGGATGACAGGAACATCGTCTTCTATGGTCGTGCCCTGAGCTCTCTGTGGCTGACCCTCTCCTGTTCTAGGCCCTTCACTGTGGTGATATATTGTGTCCCCCAATATATTGTGTACCCTAATAAAACTTACCTGGGGTTGGTCAGAGAACAGAACAGCCACTAGATTAGACAGAGGCCAACAGTGATGGCACACACCTTAAATTCTAACACTAGTTAACCATAAAAGTCTGGAGGTCTCTACAGACAGACAGGAAATGACAGAACTGGACAGGAAGAGGAAGTGATGGAGTTGGACAGAGAGAGGAAATGAGATGGCAGAACAAAAAGGCATATAGGCATGGGTACACAGGAAGTAGCTCTCTTTGGCTGAGGATCTCCAAGTGGTGAGAACATGGCCGGTTTCTTTCTGCTTTTCTGATCTCTCAGTTTTAACCCCAACATCAGGCTCTGGGTTTTATTAATAAGACCGTTTAGTACTTCATGTTACATTTCCCCCTTGTCTCTCATAACCTCCAGTTGCAGCTGAGGCTGAGTCCTAAGATCTGTCTCCTTGTTTTTATTTCTGCCATTATGTATGCTGTTGTTGAAAACCCTGTGATGGGCTCTGGCTGCTAAGGATGGAGGCATGTCTTGGCCAAGGAGACTTTATTCTGAACATTGTCTCTGTCTCTGAGCCTGTCCTATATTATGTCTGTCTATCCACTCTGGCTGAGGGATAGGAGCCAGTCCTGAAGAGCCCCAGCCATGTCATGGCTCAGAGGCTGGGTAGCGGTGCCTAGACCCCTCCACTGGGACTTACCTTACGTTGATGAGCCTCATGGTATTTTCTAAGTGATTTTGATTCAAGGTTTCCTCTAGTCTCTTCATCTTCCCCTGGTCAGGCATCATGAAGACGGCGGTGATGTCACCCATATAAGGCTTTACCACTACCCAGGAGGACAGCTCTTCCTCTCGGTACAAGAAATATCTATCTAGGCGATTGATCATGAGCACTTTCACGGTCCTGTATTTGTTCACATGGAAGTCCTCTTCCAAGGTGTGTTCAGCCTCGACTTCATCAAACTCTTTGCCTGGAGAGAAGGGAGGGCATACAGCCAGTGGTGGGGTCAAGGGGTAGCTAAGTTTTAGAGGAAAGAAGTATTGAGTGCCTTGTGAGACACTCCCTCTGAGCCTCAGCTTTATCAGCTGTAAAACAGGATGGAAATGAACCCATCAGGATGCTTGACAGCACTTTAGAAAATAGTGTGAAGCAGTAGGAAGGGGCTGAGAGAAATATGTGGGCTAATTTGTGAAAACCTGGCTCCAATGAAGAAGCCATTTTGTTTTGAATTCTTCTGGTAGTCCCCTGAGGATGCTAAATGGAGACAAGTGGGCATAATCACAACCTCCTATAATCTTAGATGTCAAATCTCATATGGGTATCTTTCCTGGTGTCTTCCTGTACTTTGTAGGAAGTGCTTCTGGGAAAGCCTAGTGGGTACCTTTGGATCTCTGTCTCAGGCCCGCGATAAAGTGCATGTACCTAGGAAGACTCTCTCTGCTGTACAAGTGCCTTCTGTCAAGGCTGTCAGAGAGGGTAGGGACCCCGGGGAACCCCGAGCCTTCCTAGCATTGGACATACGCTAAGCTCCCCTACATCATAACAGCGCTGGGGGCTCCATGTGATGACGCTTTCCTTGGTGCTCTGTAGTAGTACACTGCTCTGCTTGGCAGTGTGGGGACTATGCTAGAAAGGTGCAGCCATGGCCTTGACTCCCATCCCCCTCCTCTGAGCAGATGCTTCTTGGAGGACGTGGAGCGTCTTTGGGATGTGGACTCGTGAGGCCCTGATATGCTCAAAGGAAGCAAGTCAGGCTAAAAAAATCAAGGTTATTTGATCAGCTCCTTGTTTTTGCTTCCGCCATTCCATATGCTGCTGTTAAAAACCCCGTGGTGGGCCCTGGCTGCTGAGGATGGAGGTGTGTCTGCACCAAGGAGAAGATGTCTCTTTATGTTGAGCATTGTTCCTGTCTCTGAGCCTGGCCTGCACTGTGGTATTGAGCATTGTGTCTGTCTACAAATTCTAGACTCTCCACCATAGCTCTGGCTAAGGCATGGTGGCCAGGCCTTCAGGGCCCCAGCCGTGTCATGGCTCAGAGGCTGGGAAGGGGCACTTTCTTCCCTGGATGAGGGGTTCACCGTAATAGACAAACCTGAAGTCTCACATTCTGTGTAGCTTGGTTAGGTAACTGTCAAGGCAAGAGTTTATACAAGTTAATAACAACAGTATTGCTTTCCCCCACAATAAGCTAGGACACTCACATCCTGAACATTTATGTCAGCTCTCATTATATCGTGACTAATGAATGGTGAAGACAGAATTCAAACCCAGGTCTTGCACACTTCATTGCTAAACTCTGTTCTGTTACTCAAGACTTTACTAAAATTAAGTCACCCCAGCACTATTTGTTCTATGCCATCTGTAGCAATTTGCATATATGACTGACAACTAAGGAAATGTCATGTATCTATCTGGTATTCACCTCCCTTAGGGATTTCCAGTGAGCCTGAGTATAACAGTGTAACAGAGTCCACAAGGAATTAAAATTTCCCCAGGAAACCTCATG
Source organism: Peromyscus attwateri (assembly GCA_902168425.1). NCBI lineage: Eukaryota > Metazoa > Chordata > Mammalia > Rodentia > Cricetidae > Peromyscus > Peromyscus attwateri. Next base: position 7,409 of record CABHPP010142278.1, on the reverse strand, counting down.
CTGAGAATGAGACTAGCTGGAAGCCCTGGCATCAGAGGAGGAAGCCATCTTCCAGAAAAAGATTAATCTATGTTCTGAAAATGTACATTGAAGTCAACCTACATATGAATATTTCTTGGCTTTTGTTTCATTTTTTTCCTATTAACTGTGACACCACACAGATAAGGCAGAAGAAAGATAGAGAGATTTTTCTCTCTCCAGTTCCAGCCAAGACTGGAAATGAGGTCATTTCCTTCAACCAAGCTTTAGTTCCTATTTTCCTGGCAAAGTGGCATGCAGTCACCTTCAGATTCTGATAAAATTTTTGGCAAGCCAGCCAGGAGAAAGGGCTCCAGAGGAAGAGACTTAGGCTTTTCATGGCAAGCTAGCCCTGTGTTTAGGATAATGGGGAATATCCTTAGTTCCTCAGCTTTGGGGACATGTCTTATATACATGGATTTTCCCATTCCTCATTTAGATAGCATTGGCTGTGAATTAATGAAACTCACCAAATTGGTAGTAGAAAAAGAGGTTGATTTTTTAAAATGGTATCCATACTAAATAAGGTAATGATACTGCCCCCAAACACAGACTGTGGGGGACATGTGACACTGGGGGTGGGGAACTCACTTCTGAGAGGCTGAGGGATGCAATTACTTATTCAATCTACACACATGTGTGTTTGTATATGGTACTAGATAAGGTCTCCCAGACGCCTCCTAGTTCACATGACTTAGGTAAATCTTTGACAGATCAGTTAATTAAATTTGTCGTAAGATAAATGGAAAATGCTTTGTTTTGTTAAAAAGGAAAGAAATCAGAAGATTGTCTCAAATTATATATGAAAGAACAAGAAGAAAGAAAAAAATGAGTCAAGTAGGAAAAAAGATATAGGGAGTTTGTTTGTTTGTTGAGACAGAAGGATCTTACTATGTAGCCCAGGCTGACCTGAAGCTCACTATGTAGTCCAGGCTGGCTTCCGACTCATAATGACCCACCTGCCTCTACCTCCTAACCCTGCTTGCTACATACTGGTACATCAAGGAAGGAGTAAGTACTAGAACATGAGGACATATTTGGGTGGTTTCCACTAACTCTGGTGGTCTTACCTTACCTTGGAAGAAGATGTAATTCATCAGAGCAAAAGCTGTGTCTTTCTCCAGATCCTTGACCAATCCCACTATTTTCCCTTGGGTTTCATCCTCCACATACTCATTGATCTGTTTTTGGGCTCTGTAGGTGTCCTTGAAGTTGACAGGAATGGGTTTTATTGGGCTCAGCCAATTGATCAATTTTACAAAAAAGTCTACCAGCTTCAGATTCTGGTCAATGAATATGCTGCTGTTTATGGTTAGCTGCTGTGGCTTGTGGTCTGCCAGAAGGAGGTTATCCCTAAGCTGCTTTATACAATTTAGATAGTAAAATATTGGTTCTGAAATGTTGAGCTGCAGTCCCTCCAGGATCTGGTTGTGGGTATTATTTTTGGCTCCCAGAGAGATGATTAAAGAGGCAATAATGATGTTCACTGGGGAGAATAAGATATTGGTATCTTTTGTCCAACTATCAGACTTCTGATACAAGGTGAAGGTAAGCTGGATGATGTTGTAGTGGAAGCTTTCGCACAACACATGCTCCACATGTTCATGGTCATGTTCATCCACATCTCTCTGCAGGGAATCTTGAGGCTGGGAGCCAGAGAAAAGGCAGCACAGGCCTGCTAGCCAAAGGAGTCCCTGGGAGACAGAGGATGACATTGTCCTGCAAGACAGAGATGGGGGCACAAGTCCTAAGTCAGGGCTCATAAGGATTCCTACATGTGCTACAACTGTCCTACATTCCTACAACCATGTGCTCAACTGTCCCAATTATTCTCTCTCTGTGAAACACCATTTGCTCTAATGAATGTGGTTTGCTCCTTCACGCTCTGAAGAGTCACAGTTGCTGGGACAGGAAGGATGACAGTGGACTTGGGTTCTAGTCTAGACTCTGCTTCTAATGACTGTGTGACCCATACACACACACACACAAAAAATCTCAGCTTTGAAATGAGATCGTTGTGGGTAAATGAATAACTGCAGACAAATCACTGAGAACATTCAGATACAACCTCAGAGCAGTTCATGGGGGAAGTGGGGAGGTGGGCTTAGCAAACTGCCAACAGTTAGGACTAGCCAAGGCCCATGAATCCAAAGGAGAAAAAAAGGGACGGAGGGGGAGCCCAGCTATGCCAGGAGTTAGTGAGCACATTTCTCCCTTGAGGCTCTGGAGTTCTCACCAGGATATCAAGAGCAGAGTGTTCTGGGGCAGGGGGTGCACTAAAGGAAGAGAGCTGAGGAACAGACTGTACTCTGGAATTTAGCTCTGAAAATCCAGAGCCGAAAAAGACTCCTTTCTCCTCTAAGACAGTTAGGGTTGTAGATGGTCATAGATTCACAAACCCCTTGGCAGGGTCTCTGGCTCAGTGTGGGTAGCCCTAAGAAGGACCCCCAAGGCAGATCAGGTGGGGTGGGGTCAGGGTGGGGCAGGGTGGGGTCAGGGGAGAAGGTGAGTTTACCCAAGGTGGCTTCTCACCTCTCTATAGGCAGAGAACAGGGAAAAGCCAGAGATCCAGGGCCCAAATCAGGTCACCAGCCCTGCCGTTACCAGCACACACTGTGGGCCTACTATATGTTGAGAACACAGAGCAAGGCCTTACTCTATCTATAGGATCTAAGCTGGGCGCCTTGGTTTCCCATGTATGAACAGGATGTTGGGCCCAAGGGATGGAGGCTGACAGTGCCCACCCTGAGGACTCAAGTGGAGCATGAGGAAGGACTTACTGAGTAGAGTCAGCTGAGGCCAGCAGGAGAGTCATAGGCTGGGTGTGCCCTGCACAGCCTTTCCCTGGAGACTTATAAGCTGATCGGATTGCAGAGGTGGGTAGGTATAGGGACACTCAGTCCCAATGCTTACAGAAACACTTCAGGCTGGAGAAGATCCTGGGGCTGATTGTGAGGCTGGCCATGGAACTGGGCCATGTACTACTATAACTCGAGGGCTTTGTCACCTTTCCAGGGATTGGCTTAGTCCAGTGCAAACAGAAAGTGGGGAGAGAGGGGGGTTCCAGGGTCACTGCAGTTTAGAGTAGGCAATAGGTACACACTGTAACCAACTGGATAGGAGAGGAGATATTTCAAAGAGAGCAACTTCTATTATCAGACTATTGAAACAACAGACCCCAAATAAATAATTTTCCAGGAATTCCATGCCAGATAAAGGGAAAGGCTGAAATCCTGGTGCCAGCCACAGCAGACACTTGCCTCCCCAGAGGAGATCTCACTCAGTTCTGATAAGTTAGGCTGATGTACTATATTTCCTGGCTTGTGTTATGTAGTGTCTTACTCAGTGTTCTCTTGCTGTGAAGAGACATTATGAACATAGCAACACTTATAAAGAAAAGCATTTAATTGGGGCTTGCTTACAGTTTCAGAGATTTAGTCCATTATCATCATGGCAGAGGGCATGGTGGTGTGCAGGCAGACATGGTACTGGAGAAGTAGCTGAGAGTTCTACATCTGGACCTACGGCAGCAGGAAGACAGAGCCACTGGGCCTGGCTTGGGCTTTTGAAACCTCAAAGCCAACCCCTAAGTGACACACTTCTTCTTCCAAAAGGCCACACTTCTTAATACTTCTCAGGTAGTGCTACTCCCTGATGACCAAGCACTTCAATCTGTGAGCCTATAGAGGCTGTTCCTGTTCAAACCACCACACGTATCTTCTATAGAATTCTAACACTACCATGGAAAAGGTTATAAGCAAATGAGACCCTTTTCCTCCTCGGTTTGACTAAACTGTAGTAAGTCTGATTCCCTTCATCAGTTTGCTCCCCAGTGTCTTTAAGAAGCAGGGGTCATGACTCTAAGCGCCCCACTTAACAACTGTAACAGAGCCTGTCAAAGGGGAACCCACAACTAACTGACCTCTTGGCTGGGAAAAAGGTAGATTCTGGTTCTGGGTACTTCCCCTCAAGAGAAGCCTGCTTTCCCTTACTTTTACCTTAAATAAAATTTGACTTTTGTGGTAGTTTGAGTGAGAATGGCTCCCATAGGCTCATGTATTTGAATATTTTGGTTCCCAGTTGGTGAAACTGTTTGGGGAGGATTAAGAGGTGTGGCCTCCTTGGAGGAGATGTGCCACTATAAGTGAGTTGAGGGTTCAAAAGCCCAAGCCATTACAGTTCTCTCTCTCTCTCTCTCTCTCTCTCTCTCTCTCTCTCTCTCTCTCT
>CABHPP010142277.1:0-61758 GCA_902168425.1 Peromyscus attwateri | reverse complement strand
AAAAAAACTGCCTGGAATTGGAAGGGTGGAGAGGTGGGGAAAGATCTAGGCGATGAGAGAGGGGAAACCATCATCAGAATTTGTATATGACAATAACTTCCTTTTCTTTTTTATCAAAACAATAACAGAAATACAAAAATACTCATGGCTTGAATAGAAAGCTGCATGAAGTAAGCTTTAGATTATTTAGCTTCATCAGGCAGTGATAAACACTCTAAACTTTTCTTCCATGTAATTGTACATGGATTTGCTATGGGAAAGCTAAATATTTGTATACAATTATCATAATGTTGAATGTGGATTGTTTTATTGAAATATATTTTTTTTCTTAAATACAACATATTGTCATTATAGTCTACTCTCACCCAACCCTTCCCAGATCCTTCATATTTTTCCACCCACCAGAATCCTGACCTTTTCATTCTATGTCTCACTAGGATACAAACGGGCATCTGAAAATAAATAAATGAATAAAATTAGATAAAATAAAAACAGACCAGAATAGATGATCAAAAAAAAACGCTCAAGAAACATATGTAGGTGCAAAGACAAAGATATTCACACACACACACCACACACACACACACACACACACACACACACACACACACACTCACAAACCCCAATATCACACATAATACCTAAATAAAAACACAAAACTAAAAACCATAATATATACCCAAAGGACCTGTAAGGCAAAGATAAGCAACAAAGAAAGCTCTAGCAAAGCATTAGGAGACTTTATTTTCAATTTAAAATATTTTTATAAAAGGTGTGCGCCACCACACATGGCCTAGCATTGATATTTAAAAGAAATACTATGATTTTTCACCATTGAAACTCAAGGTGAATGACCATATGTGCTGTTTGGTTGCTGCTGTGGTTAGGTTAAGGGACTTTCTCTTTTAACACTCAGTGTGTAGATTTTACTAAGTATTTTTCCACATCAAATAAGACAATACATGACTTTTGTTGCATCATTCAGACAATGCAGACAAATACATTGCTAATTTTCCCTGCTCTTCTTGGCTACAAGCATCAAAATGAGCACTATCTTCAGAGCCATTATTAGTGTGTGAGGATTGTCATCACAAAGCAGTCCACTTCAGGGAGCTGAAATAAGAAATTTCCCTTTTCACACTTTTTAGCATGGAAGTTCGAGATCACGATATCAGCAAGTTTTTCCCACAGATTTTTTTTTTCTTTTTAGCTCACGAAGACTATCTTTCTGCTGTCTTCTTCATGCACACCTGTGCTGGACATTTCCTATAATGATGAAAGCCATACTGGATGGATCATCTCCAATATGGCCCCATATGGATACTTTATATCTACAAATCCCAGGAACTTCTGAAGTGTCAGGAAATGATATTTCACTGGATAGGACTTAAGGAAAGAAGAGTTCATCTCAAGATAAATATGACAAATAATATAAATTATTTTAAATGTACTTGTAGACTTACATACATGCAATTGTTGGAAATAAAAACATTTTCCAAGCATATTTTATTCAATTTCCCATTAAAAAAATCAGCATATCTATTTCTTACCTCTTAATAATTCCATAAAGGACTGCAGAAATGTTTACATTTCTACACATTTGGGATTGTTCTTAATTCTCATACTTTAGTGACAACATCTAATATTTAATGATGTATCTTTCCATTCAGATATGTGTGTACACGAAGAGCAATGGAGAAAGAGAGAGAGAGAGAGAGAGAGAGAGAGAGAGAGAGAGAGAGAGAGAGAGAGAGATGAGAGAGTGAAAGAAACCACGACCGCAGTGGGAAAGCTGGGAAATAAAATTTGTAAATCCCAAAAATTGAATAGGACGGGCTGCAATCTCTGACTAACAGAATCCTTCAACTCATAAAGGCTTCAAAGGTGCTCTGGGACTTTCATTTACTTTAACAAAAGGACATTTTATCATAGAAGCAGCATTTCCAATTTGTACTGATTTTTTTGTTGTTGTTCTACAATTCTTTAACCAGCTAATGAAGCAAAACCTATATACAAATTTTCTTTTCAACTTCTTCCTTAAGTAAGTTAGAAAAAAATCTCTTATCTAATAAAAAAGAATTTTGTAATGTAATTTTCAGACATGATGCTTATTCATTCAGTCATTCATGTTTTAATCGGGATACTGATACAATAGTGGGACATGACAACCATTCACAGAATTTGTCTCTGTGCCTTCAAAAGTTAGACCTAAGAATGTATTCAACACATCTTTCATGGTATACATGAATAAGATATAAAAATCCAGAAGGGTAGACAAAATTTAATTAGAGTGAGATTAACATGGAAGTAAGGGTTGAAATCATTCTGTAAGTATTAAGCATTTGTGTGAAATGGAACCGTTCAGAGGTAAGGAGCAACACAGTGTTTTAGTAGTGAGTGCATCTTAAGGGAAAAGGAAGCGACAAGCAGAGAGATTGAGTTCTGTGTGGCTTCTTGGGTTGATAATGTTCCCCTTATTCAAATTCTTATACAACTTTGAGACAATGTTTCATCATATATTCCTGTTAATTTATGTTAACACCCCTAAACCTACAAATTATGTGGCAGTGCTTGCTACTTCCCACTGTCTCTAGATAAGTCCTGATGCCTTCAACAAAGTCAGTGAGGCTTAGCAAAGCTTAGCACTCAGTGGCCCTCAGCAACACCAGTACCTTTCGCCCCTTGAGTTGCTCTCCAGCTACTCAGCCAGCATTAATTTTTAATGAAGTGCTTTTCACTAATGAATGCCAGATGATGTGTACAAGATTAGAGGTTCATGAGGATCTATGCCTAATGCTAAAGGCAACAGAGGTCTGTGACTGTCAAGTTCTAAGCCACTGAAGTGATTTCAAGAGGCTCATTTCTACTCAAATTTTCCTCATCAAATTCAACTGAAATATGACATTTGAATGAATAATTTTTATGCTGAGCCTTAAAAAGAAATAAAAGCAAATGAAATAGGTTTGGAGACATAGCTCTGTTGTTAAAGTGTTTACCTTAAAATTATAAGAATAAATTCACACCAGCACCTTTTGTGATACTCCACAACTTTTTGTCTTTTCTCCTTCCATTCCTCCTTCTATGAATGCCTCTTTCCTCTGTTTCATGTTTAGCAATCTACTGTTAACCACTAATCCCACCATGATTTCTTTCTTCTTATAAATCTGCACTCATATATACGATTAATAACCTACTAATATATACAATACTATTATTGTCCCCTAAAAAATTGGTGCTGAAGGAAAGAAAGAGTATTCTGTAGTCAACCCACACTATGTTTTAATAGTGGGTGCTTTGCTGAAAAGTAAGTGTAGTTGCAAACAATACTCAACTCACAGTGAAAAATGGGAGGATAAAGCTTAGAGTTCTGAAAAACAATGTAAAAGAAGAAAGCATTAATTCAGCCCCAATCCAATCTCTCTCCTGAATACTGCAAACACCTCCATTACAAATAGTAAATTGACCTGAATTTTAAAATAACAGCAACAAAAATTTTAATTACCTAATCCCAGAAAGGAAGGTTATGCCTATTCAAAAATACAAAGAACATAAAATTATAAACAACTTGTCTCTTTCAAAATTTGTGAATTATCTTGGTATTAAATAATCCATTTGGGAACTCTTCCCCGCAGAAGACTGTTTATTCCACTCTCAGCATTGTTTGGTTTTCTACAGTTCTTTTTCTAGGGTTAAGGCCCTATGATATTTTCTCCCCTGAATATTAACATGTCTGTTATTATTTGTGATTTTATCTAAATTTCAAAAAATATCACTCTCATAATAATGGTCACCAATGAAAATGATGTAAAAAATATCTCAGACACACAATGGAAAAAACCCACTATAAGTATGATTAAACAATTCAGGATGATATGAATATATTCTAAGAGAACATCAATCAACAGCTATATGAGTCAATTCAGGACATTACTACAGATGTCAAATTTCACTAAAGAGATAGAATATTTATGAAAAACCAAATTTGATAAAGGATTGTTTTTTGAATATCTGAAATGCCATAAAACCCCAAACAAAACAAAACAAACACAAAACCCAGCAAATCAATTAAAAACTATTTAGTCAAACTGAACAGAGAGTTCTCAAGGGAAGAAACAAAGATGACTAATAAATACTTTAAAATCTTTCCACCATCCCCAACCACCAGGGAAATGAGAATGAAAAATACTCAGAGATTTCAGCTTCCTCCAGTCAGAATATCTATTATTAAGAAAACAGAAGAAGGCCTGGCAGTGTTGGTGCATGCCTTTAATCACAGCACTTGGGAGGCAGAGGCAGGCGGATCTCTGTGAGTTCGAGGCCAGCCTGGTCTACAGAGCGAGATCCAGGACAGGCACCAAAACTACACAGAGAAACCCTGTCTCGATAAAAACAAAAAACAACAAAAAAAGAAGAAAACAGATGAAAATAAATGCTGGTGGGGATATATGCATAGGGAAGCTCTTTTTCACCCTTGATGGAAATGTAAAATGGTTCAGCCACTCTTCACAATAGTGTAGAAGTTCCCTTTCCTGGCTTCAGCAGTTACCTGGGGATATGCACTCACATCTGAATAGTTACAGGTAGGAGTCTCTGATGACAGAGATCATGTAAATTTTTTCTTTCTGGGTCTGGGTTATCTCACACAATATGATCTTTTCTAGTTGCATCCATTTACCTCTAAATTCATGATTTCACATTTCTTTACAGCTAAATAGTATTCCATAGTGAATATGTACCAAAATTATAATCTTAAAATATGAGTTAATGGAAGTATCATCCATGGAGGAATAATGGCTTCCTCCTAGAAGCCATTGCTTATTAAATAAAATCCCAGAACCACCTATGAGGCATCCCAATGACCTATTGACTAGTAAGAACCCAGAGTTTCTCCAAATCATATAGGCTACTGTTATTGGTCTTGGTTATTGTCTTATTCACTATTTTATTACTGTGAAGAGACACCATGAACAAAGCAAATCATAAAATAAAGCATTTAACTGGGGTTGCTTATAGTTCCAAAGGTTTAGTTCATTATTATCACAATGGGGAGCATGGTGAAACACACCATGCTATAATCCTGATCAGCAGGCAGAGACAGAGACAGAAAGATACAGACAGAGACAGAGACAGACAGACAGACACAGAGATAGAGAGATAGAGATAGATAGGTAGAGAGAGAGAGACAGAGAGAGGGGGGGGGAGATTGGGTCGGTCTGGCATGAGCTTTTGAAGCCTCAAAACCAAAACCCACCCCTAGTATCACAATTCCTCTACCAAGGCCACACCACCTAATCCTTCTAATGCTTTCAAAGAGTTTCTTTCCCAGGTGATTAAGCATCCAAATATGTAAGCCAAGCCTCAAGCCTATGGGGCCATTCTTATTTAAAACCCCACTATCAAACACACTGGAAACTGATGGCAAGGCTTTATACTGCTAAGGCACTCAGTTTGGTCACAGACTATGAAGAAATCAATATGGTGCTGAGCTGAAAGCTTCTTCCATATTGTCTGGCATTTCTAGTGAGAGAAGGGGTTATGCTGTCTGTGGGAAGAAAAGTTATCAATTGTCTTGCCCAGATGTAAATCCTGTGAGCAATAATAATTACCTGCCAGACAAAGTGGGCCCTCTAGTGTAATAGTGACATGACTGGTAAGAGGATAATGGGGGTAACCAGCCACTTTGTGATTGGGATGGGGTTCTGCTCCACAGGAGAGAACTCATACCTCCCTCTCTCAACTAAGTCAGCAATGCATGGCTAGCTTGGTCACAGGTTTTTGGGGAAACCTACTACCATTTTATGCTCAATGGTAATATTGTAAAATCATCCTATAAATACTCACAATTATACACACAGATTAGTGATTTCCCTAGATTCTATCATAAGAACTTTTTAACTGCAACAGATGGTGATTAATTAAAAACAAACAAAAACTATAAGTCATCAAAGTCCTAACGATGAATGAAAATGGAGCATGCAGCTCAGAATAGGAAGACTTCGTTAGCCTCTGGAAGGCTCAAGGGCTTCATGGAACAGGGCATGGAAAGAACACAAGCACCAAAACACAGAGTGATAGGAAGCAACACACATCTCCTGGTCATGACGTAGCTGCTGAACTCATAGACTCACTGTATGTGATTAGTTCCAGAAGAATTGCACAACATTGGGGCTCTCAACATTTGTCATGGATTGTGGATGGCTCCATAATGCCCTAACTGTCCCTCAGAGACTAGTAACATCCAATATTTGTTGAGCAAGGTGATAAGGTTTAGTTAGCAATTGATGTTACTCTGGCTCAGTTTTCCATTCATGCTCTTATAAGAAACTAACTAAACTAGGCCAAACAAAACCATGAGTGAAGTCTGAGGAAATCTTATTGGAAGAAGGATTTAATCGTGAGTGAGAGAGAGAGATGAATAGGTCGAACTGGGGTGAAAAACAACAAAAATGTACATATATGTATATGAAACAATCAAATAATTTAAAACAGCTTATTAAAAACAAACAAAAAATAAAGCTGAGTGTCCTATCAAACTTGTAATCCCAGTACTGAGAAGGTGGAGAGGCATAGATCCTTGATGTTCACTGGATAGCCAACTTGGCATATTTGGTGATGCCCTAGGTCAATGAGAGACCCTGTGCTAGCTAGTTCTATGTAAACTTAACAAAACTGAAGTCATCTGAGAGGAGGGAACCTCAATCAAGCAAATGCTTCCATAATATCAGCCTATAGGCAAGCCTGTAGGGCATTTTCTTAACTAGTGATTGATAATGGAGAGCTCAGCCCACTGTGGTTGGTATCATCCCTCTGCTGGTGGTCTTGGGTTCTGTAATCAAGCAGGCAAGCAAGCCTTGAGGAGAAAACCATTAAGCAACACTACTGCATGACCTCTGCATTAGCTCCTGCCTCCAGGTTCATGGCCTCTCCATCAGCTCCTCCCTCTTGACTGAGTTCTTGCCCTCAATGCTTTTCATAATGAACTATTACATGGAACTGTGAGTGAAATAAATGCTTTCCTCCACAAGCTGCTTTGGTCATGGTGCTTTATCCAATCAATAATAACTCTAATAAGGAAAGACCCTTTCTCAATAACCATAGTGAATGGCACCTCTAAAAATACATCTACAGCTGTTCTATGACTTCCCTATGAGCAAACCAAATATATACATATGAAGTTGTACACACAGATATGAGCATACATGCAAGCAAAATGAAATGAAGTAAAGGGGGAACTCCTTCTATTTAAGAAATTTGTTGCCACACACCTCCTATGGCACTATTTCATCATTAGAAAATATTTTTAAGAACCATCATCTCATTAGCAATTTTTGAAACACTTGTACTTGAAGAACCAAAGCACTCCCATTTCAAGCAAGTCTCTCACCCCAGCTTGAAACAGGCCTGAGTTTCACAATTCTCAGAGCTGCTGACATAGGTTCCAGGACAAAATCAGGATGTTTAAAGAACCATCTGGTAGCAACTGAATAACCATAGAATGCCCCAAATGCCGGAGATGATCAAAAATACATAGTCAGGATGTTTGGAGGACTATCTGGTAGCAATTGATTAACCACAGAATGCCCCAATGCCGGATGTAGTCTATAAAGTTTGACAAACAACCGGTTAAAACTACAAAGTAAGATAACACAGAAATTCTGGAAAGCCCCTAAAACTTGAGCCAATCAGAATTATACCCGTACTAGCACCCCTAAATGATGTAACTTTGTGGTTTTGCCTTTAAAACCTGAGCTTGCAGAGGGGTGGGCACCTCCTCTAGTCTCTGATGTGTTGGATGGCTTGACCAGGTCCCTGCTGTGCAGCTTGAACTGCTTCAATAAACCTTGTTTTTGCATTTCGGTGAGTTCGTGTCTCTGGTGGTCTCTTGGGGGGGTCTCGCGCCCAGGGCACAACAGTACTTTCTTACCTCCTGATAATGAAGTAAATATGTTCACAAGATTCTGTAGCTGAACACAAAATTTAAAATGTTCCACATTCACTTAATCCAATGCAGTGTTAACTTGACAAGATGAGTTCCATGACTCTCCTTTAGAAGAAATGATCAGTTGTCTATTTACTCCAGACAGATCAAAGAAAGCTGCATCAAAATCTAGACTGGTAAACTCATGACTTCATTGATGCTACTTATATGAGCATGGGGGAGGCTTTACTCACAGATGCATAGGTACCTCAAGAACAGGGGCATTACTGAAAAGCCCACCCTATCATGAGTGATGACTCACAAAAGTTACATCCAGGGAGCTCCCTGCCCACGTTGCAGGCATTTCCACTGAAGACAGCTTCTCTTCTGGAGCCATTTGTTTAACATTTGGGAATGTAACTTTGGGAAACCACCTCCTGTGTCTTGTAACTTTCAAAGACTTAAGTTTTGTAAGTTATGTGAGCTTCATAGTCTTAGTAAGTGTAAAAATCTTTGCTTAGCTTCCTGAGTTTTGTAGCCTCTTCTCTTGGTCAGTGTCTGATTTCACACGCTCCATCACAGAGTCCAGTTCTTCTCTCATATCACTCCCACGTTATCAGACTATCCTTCCCTTCAGCCAAAATAAAATACCAGCAGTATTTTTTAATTGACATCTCTTTTCTCTTACATTCAAAATTAACCCCTTAAAAATCAAACTTTCTCTAAAAAAAAAAAGTAGATATAATTAAATCTGAGTACTCTTTATATCTTTCACTGCTACTGTCTTCGTGATATCACTGGCCTTCTCTCTGCTCCTCACTATGCCTTATCTTTACCACAAACAGCAGGGGGGCTCAATCAATTGATTTTAAAGATAAGTCAGAGCATATCATTCTGCTAAACCCCTTCTTCTGGAAGTATCTATATCACCTTAAAAGGTCCTCCATGGAATTTAATGTTCCAGGTTTCTTTCCTTGTGATGTCATCCCTCCTACATCTTTCTCTTCTCTCAAGTCTCAACACTTGCTCTGCACAGTTGGACATTTTCTTAGTTCGTTGTTTAAAGATGAACACTGTTCCACCACTTGAACCATCAATTTTTTTTTGTTCTGCTTCATTTTTTCATTTAACAAACTACACATTATAGTATGCATTACATCAATAATAGCTATTTAAAACATGTATCTGTTTCTGTGTTCCCACATCAGATTGAAATCGAGTGGAGGAGAAGACTATTATCTCTTTTGGTTCACAGTTCTATTTCTAGTACCTAGAAAACATCTAAAAACAAAAAATTTCAGTTTGCATATCAATAATTTTCTTATGAAAATATTCACAAAATTGCTCTTCCAAACTATCTTAATGGAAAATTCAATCTTCATTCTGAAACTATCACGTCTCTGGTCCTCTGAAGTTACTTTTATTAATTTTTGTAATATATATCTGCTTTGTCCACAGATATGAAGATTTTAATTAACTAGTTCTGTAATATAAAATTATTACAGAATGATTTCTTTCCAGAAGAAATCTGGTGAGTATTTTATTTTCTATTTTTAATCAAAAATTATTTTTAATTAACAAGAATATCTTTCCACAGATATTTTCTCAATTTTATCTAGTTTGAACCAGTAGGAAATTGTAGTTGAGCTTTGAAAATTCAGAGAAACATAAAGAATGGTAATGTGCATTTAGTTTCACAGGCGTGACTTTTTAAATTTAAGATTAAAATAATTAGTAATTGTTAGTAATTATTCAGTAATGAGTAATCACTAAAATGACCAGCTGAAATCTAAACCTTCTCTGAATTGACTGTAGACGAATTTCTAAGCAGTTTTATTAAGTAAGAAACACAGAGCCAAATACAGAGGTACAAGCCGTAGAGACCAGAGCAATATCCACCAAATAACCTTAGCTTACCACCTTTCCATAGCTTCCCAAGAGAGCTTCTTTCTGTCTAACCTTCACCTTTATTGCCTTCCTGTTCTGCCTTCTCTTTGGCTCTAAGCCCAGCCACATCACTTCCTCATCACTGCCTGTCTATACAGACCTCCAGGTCTCTATGGTTGGCACTGGGATTAAAGGCGTGCGTCACCAGCTTGGCTATGTCCTTGACCACACAGAGACTCTGCCTGCCATGTGATCAGATTAAGGGCACATGCTACCACTGCCTGACTTCTTTTTATAGCTATAACCTCTGATCTCCAGGCAAACTTTATTTACTAACATACAAATAAAATACACATTTCAGCACAAATAAAATATCACCACAATTGACACTTTGTTTGTGAGTGAAAACTATTGGCATCTGTAGGTAATTTGAAGCACATATCTTTACCATGCTCCATACAGTGAAGGAAACTTTTTCTAAACACATATAACTGTAATTATTAATATAAAATTATGCTTAGTGAACAAATATTTAAGACAGATATGTATTCTACAATGAATGTATTCAAAGGAGGACCACTGTTCATGAGAGGAACAGTACTAATTATAGAGCAAGATGCATTGATTTTGTTTGCATAATCATCATACACATTAATTAACCTGGAGCTGGTCAGTCAAGAAGAAAAACAGAGTAGAAAAATAATTTGAGGTACAATGTAGTGAGGAATTACAACAATTACAGTAGAAGAGGGGAATTAGGAGCAAAACCCTGGTATACAGGGCACTCCGAAGGACAGTTCAGTGGAAGGACAGTGATGTTGAGAAGCAAGGAAAAAGAATGTTCCACAAAGAGGGCACAGCAAACACCTTAGATGTTATGCTGTTGACAGAATAATTAAATGGAGACTTGAAGTGTTCACTGGATTGTGTAGAGTGCCAGTACTGGTTTTGTTTACAACTTCCTGTAAGTGGACTTTTCTTTCCCACCCACCAGATCCCAACTAACCAACAGGGAGATTCTACATTAATTACAAATGCTCGGTCAATAGCTCAGGCTTGTTACTAGTCAACTCTCACATTTAAATTAACCAGTATTTCTTATATATGCTTTGCCATGTGTCTGGGTATCTTTTCTTAGTATAACATGCCCATTTTGCTTCTCTCTGCCTCTGTCTGTGACCACAGACTCTGCCCTTCTCTTTCCCAGCATTTTCTGTTTGATCATCCACCTAACCTTATTCTGCTCAGTTATTGGCTAGTCAGCTTTTTTATTAAACCACTCACAGTGACTTATATTCATATGGTGTATAGGAATATTACACAGTTTCCAGCAGTGAAAAGAACAGGAGTGGAAGTTGGGGTTATAGAAAATACGTTTCAACAGTGTGAGCAGCATCAGTTAAAGTGGCAACTCTAGGGAGGTTCAGAAAAAAGTAATAGAACCACAGGTTAAAAGGGGGCATGAAGGGTTGGTGATATGTCTCAGTGGCTATAGGTATTTGCTACCAAGCCTACAACTCTTGAGTTCACTCCCTTGGGCCTTCAGAGGTTGAACAAAAGAGTCTATCCATTTATTGTCCTTTGACCTTCACATGCATATGCCCAAACCCATGGAAAAAAATTATATATATATATATATATATATATATATAGTATAAATATATCAGGGAGTTAAGGCCCTATATCTGACACAGAGGTAGTTTAAACAAAGGTAGTATGGCACAACTAGGGAGTTTAAACACATTATTTCTCGTCCACACACTTTAAATTTTCACCAATGATACATGATTCAGTCAGACAGATCACCTACCTTGAGACAATTATTAGAAGTCTGCTATGCATAGTTCATACAACATTACTGTGAAGCATTAACTAGTGTCATTACAATCTTTAAACATATTTCCATCTGTAAATTGTACCCTTATTAATATATTTAACAAATTATTTTATACTTATGTATATACAATTACTGTATATCTATATGTATTTTGCCTTCATATATGTATGCATACTATATGCATACTGATGACCCTTGAGGCAAGAAGGCATCAAATAATGTGAAATTGGAGTTACAGGTGGTTGTGAGCCACCATGTGGTTGATAGGAATCAAATCTGGGTCTTTGAATAGCTTCAAATTGCTGAGCTATTCCTCTACTCCCTTAACTCACTAATTTTTGAGAGTTCTGTTATAAATATCAATTTGTGTATATTTTCAGGTAATTCACCTTAAATAAGAAGTAACTTGTCCCTAATGCTTTTTCACAGAAAGATGTATCAGCTTGTCTATTGAATATTGAGACTCGCTTAAAATCCTCTTAGTTGGAAACTGGAGACTTGCTAATTGTATGGCAAATTCACAGGTTCATGTGTTTCTAAATAAGTTTTCATGTTGGGGGAATTTTATTTATTACTGTTCAACATGGCAAGCAGAGTGACTATGAGCCTGGCTAGATGCCAGTGCATGGATATAAGCAGCTTCAAGTCTATGGCTGCATAAGGGTTCATTCTGTAACCTTGCCTCTCCGGTTTTTCCTCCAGCTTGTACATGTAGTGAAAGAACTCGAGAGGCTAGCAGGATAAGTGGCTTTGTACTTTTGTTGAGTTTTACTGGCTATTAAAAGGGCAATCCAAGTATCTTGTTTCTGTTTGTACATCATGATATGGCCCCGAGTAATTTCTTTTTCAATTAATTATTGCCAGAAGTCTTGTTCTAGAACATCTTTTATTTATAAGCACCTCTGATGTTGCTGCCTCAGGAGGGGGATTTATTAGAAATGGATTCAGCAAGGTGTCTCTTTGAGATGTTTGACAGTTTTTGATGGCTTTATTACAATTTCATCCTGGTGCCCTTATATTTTTTAAAAATGCCTTCAATGACATCGAGTTCTTAATAATGATGAAGTTTTTTTTAATTTTTATTAATTAATCTTATTGAAGAACTGAGTCCTCAAATGCAGTTTAAGGTAAAAGATAAGTTTATGTCTCTGATGTGGTTATTTAGCTTATGTATTGATAAAGAGAAAGAAGAATATCAAGAACAATATGTAATGTTGTACGTTCACATATTATCCACTTATTTATTTAGAATTATTTATATTATATATATAATGTGCATATGATTCTCATCATTTCTCTTTCCCAGTAAGCATAGATTTAATATGCAATTTCATTTTCCTGACTTTGGCTCCTATTTAATTTCAGTACTTCTAAATCATGGGTTTAATAATAACTATTTCCTAGATAATATTTGAAATTTAAATGAATTAATAAATACAGCAATGTATAGATATGTTTGGCATATAATAATCACACTAAAAATTTTGGGTGAATTTATGAGATTTAGTAACGTCTATCAATTTTTTTTATTTAACATATTTCTTTCTCTCTCTCTCTCTTTTTTGCTTTTTATTGATTCTTTGTGGATTTCACATCATTCATCCCAATCTGATTCATCTCCCCATACTTCTACATCTGCCTTCTGCCCCTGCAACCTCCTCCTAAAAGCAAAACAAAATAAAATGTAAAAGAAAAAAATTCTCATCATGGTAGCCACAGTGTGACACAGTGAGTCACACAGTGTGTCACAGTGTACCCTTTCATCCACATATCTTTACTTTCAGTGTTCACTTCCATGTGTCATTGGTCTGGTTTGAGGCCTCTGGCTTCTGCTGGATCATCATTGGGATTCCTCTTGGACATCCTACTGTTGCCCTGTGTCATGGAGATCCTGCAGCTTTTGATCTACAGAACCTGCACTTTCATGTGCTAAAGAAGATTGTAGAGGGGTTAGATGTTGGTGTGGGCCAACTCATAGCCTTGATTCTGGGCCTGAGTGGAAACTGGGTTGATCAGCCTAGCAGCTCTCCCTCTTCCTCATCATCAAAGCACATTCTCACAGCCCTGGTTACCTCACCCTATGGAGTAAGTGACAAAGAGGTAGGCCCGGTCTCTACCTCTCATGCTCCAGGGGCTGACTCACCCACACCTACACCACCAGGGTCAGCTCTACTCTGTTGCCCAGGTAAGGTTGAGGACCCCCTCACCCAAGTGTTGCAGCTGGTGAGAGGCAGGGCCAGCCAGTTCTCCCACTCTCATGCTCTGGAAGCTACTCTCCCACATGCACAGATGGCAAAGAGTGGGGGCATCTCTTCCTCATCTATGCCTCCACCTGAAAGAAGAATAGTGGGTCCAGGTCTCCCATGCTTACTCCCCTCAGAGCCTGCTCACCCATGCCAACAACACGATCTGCTCTACTGTGCTACCCATGTGAAGTGCAGGGTCTGGTCTCCCTTAACAACATCTATCTAAGGCGGTACATCCTTTTGTAGTTTACAATTACCTGAAACTGACAATACAGACCAGGCTAGCTCATGCTTGGTAGCTATTCTTCTGCCTCAGTTTTGCTCAGTTTCTCAGTTCAGTTAGTGTTGAGATTTTATGTGTGAAGTGCCACAGGTGATATGAACATTAATTCTTTTCTTATTATTTTATAGATAATGCCATGAAACAAATATTTTTTTATATTTTTGAGGCATGTCCTTAAAGTGTGGTTTGTATACTCGTGAGACTCTATTGAGGAAAACTAATTATTTCCATTGAAAGCAGTTATCAATTGGAGATAGATTATAGTGACTGAAATTACCAACTCCTTCATGTGTGTACGTGTGTGTTTGTGATTCCTTATGTTTCTAATGAATTATGGATGAAAAATACCTGGGAACTCAATATATGAGGTTGTTTTTGTTTTCCATTAGGGAATTCCAAAAGTCAAAATGAATGGTCTCATTTATTCTACCTAATTTATATTCCTGTGTCATTACCTTGCTACTTTTATGAATATTTCTTCAACAGAGATATACCTTGGTGTCAGTGGCTTACCTAACCTGTAGAAGGTCTGTGTTCAATCCCTAGAAACACACAAATCCAACACTATAGGAAACAGCCCAAAGTAAAAACATCACAGAGTCTTGTCTTCACAATTTTTTGTTCTTCTAAATACGGTGCAATAGAGCTGTGAGATATACAGTGAGGTTAGTCTATTACAATAAATAAAAACACTTGGGACAATGAATATATTAAGTTGTCCCAATATAGTAACTATATTAGTAAGGATGCTATATGTATCTGAAAACATGCTTGAACTTCAGATATTCCCAAAAGTATATTAAAAGAAAATAAATACAAAATGGCATGAGGATATTCAATGTCTTCATAGCTTGTGTGTTATACTAGTTTACCTTGATGGGATGACTGAAAAACTGAATATTCTCCAAGTATTTTAGACTTCTTAATAGCACCCATTCATTTTCTGTCACCAATTTGCTGCAAGTATTCCTTCAATGAGCATCTATGCTTGCCTTCTACTATAGGCTATACTGTATCACATCTTGACAGCTAAAATCATAGTAAATGTAGAGGAAGGCATAATTTCATTTGTTATTATTAGAGAGTGAAATTGTCTGTGTCTTTTTATTATCTTCTACTTTGTATGTTTCAAATTATCAGAAATTATATAATATATGAAAAATATTTTAGGTACTTGCAATATTCCTGATATTTTCATATTGAGAGAAATTTAAAAATTAGGAGTTACAGCCTCGCTCCAAATTGTTAATAAAATCAGCTATCATGTTTGCCTAGGATGGTAGGTCTTACACTTTTTGAAATTTAAGTACTAAATGCTGAACTTTTGCTAATTTCATGAAATGGTACAAGTAACGCTATCCAATAGCAGAAGGTATACTATATTACAGTATAGACTGTTTCTAAATAACTTACAATCTTTCTGATTTTCCTCTATGTGTAATAGATGCCAGCTTTTCATTCCTGGTTTTCACATCGATTCTTCAATTTCCTTTGAATTGTCTGGTGTCTTTTCTTCACATTGAGGGGATTTCTAGTGATTATTCTTGTCTGACTTCAGAAAACTATATCCCAGAAAGATTTTCAGATGTTTTATGTGTTGGGTGGTATTTCTAAACATTGCTTGAAACATTTTATAACTCTCAACATAGCAGGAACTGCTGAACTCCACAGCAGTTTTCTGCTTAGTGTTCTACATCTCTCTGATGGTAAGAGCATTGAAACCACATGTCTACAATATGTGTAGATCCCAGCCACAATATCTATAGCAATCAGCTGTAAAATAAGAGACTGAAAAGAAAAATATTAAGTTCAAATTTAAAATGTCTTCCAAACTAAACAATCAACAGACGTGAGCATGAATTGCACTTGTGTTCACCACGAGATTTTTGAAAACTCTCTTCTTTGATTTTCTGTTGCTCTAGGAAGAAATGCATCATTTCCACATGTGAATCTTGGAATTTGAGTTATGTGGAAAGGTATTCTCTCCATTAAATACAGTGAAGGTATAAGAGCTGCACTAGTTACTGAGGGGAAAAATGCCTGGATCCCAACAGTAAAGCAACATATTGGCTCTTTCTTGCCATTCTAGTAAAATCCTGTCATTTTGAGTAGAAAAGCAGATTGTTTTAAATCTTCATATTAATTTAACAGTCAATATTTTTAACTAGTAATATTTCACATTGTGCATAGTTACAACTCAAAAACCAATAATGAGCCAATAATGAAATTGTTAAGACATATTTATAATTAATAGTTTACATAGTCTTTTATCTGAATTGTATAAATATCAATATTTTACACATTTATTTTTATCATAAAATTACAACTGCGAGCTTTAAAAAAAAGTAACTCCTTTACTTTGGAGCAATTCTGCCCCTTTGGAAACTCTAAAAGTAATAACAAAGCTTGGGTGGAGAAACTGCTAGCCTTCTTCAGTTTCCTTGTGCTGGCTGGCTGGCTACCTTTTGGAGCCCTTCACAGAGCTCCTAGCAACCATTTCTTTCTCTCCCTGTAGAGACAAAAGACAAAGTACTACCACACTTGGTCATGTCTTTGTATTGCCTGTGCTTTGAGTATAATAGCTGCATTCTTGCAAGAAAGTGGGCTAAAATGAATCTACGTGAATAAAATGCCCAACCTGCTGCATGACATTATTTCACTTGGAACTGCTTTGAAAATTTTTGATGCTTCATTAGAGGATTGACTGAAAGAATTTGCTGAAATAATAATAGAGTGTAAAGAAATACAGCTTTTCCCTGTCAGTTTTGTGTGGACGTATGCACCTATTAGGATAGCAGAGGTGATTTGTTTTATAGAGGCCCTGCTGTGAATCCTATTACAATAAAAAATTACTTAGATGATTTTAATAGGATTGTAGTTTAAGTATCTTAATTTGAATTATTTCTGTTATTTCTGGAACATTGCAACTGGGTATGATTTATTTGTTGTCTTGAGGTAAAAATAATAATCATTTACATCTGAAGACTTGTTACTTTATTAAGAACACCTCTTTTCAAATGCCTGGTCATTCATTATGACATATACATCATCTCTGTATCAAAGCACCATACTGATGAAAGCAACCACACTTCACTCCTCAAGCATTCCACAGCAGGACAGCAGCCTTCCCCATCTTTTCAACTCCTTCCTTGTAGAATTACAAGTTCTGATGGCTTCATGTAAGTTACTTGCCTATTAAAATGTACTTAGTATTTATTGTATTTTCTCCAATTTAAAACTTCTTAAAATGCATTTCCCTATTTATATAATTTATAAATTACATGGTGTTTCATTTCTAACACTTTTCATATGCCCTAGAATTCTTATTACTATGTACTGAAATGTAAAATTCAGAGTCTGCAAGATTCTCAGTCTGCTAAATTAATCATTCTTATTAACCTGTTTTCAGATAAACCACACAGGGAGACTTTCTGATACCATTTCAATCTACCTGCACTAATTTAAAAGGCTCTATACCAACAGCCCATGCATCTTAGCCTGGTTTTTCTAATGTTGCCCATTACTTCTTTTAATATCCTGCAAAAGTTCCTCATGTCTTTATTTATATAATATTGCTTTCCTCACATCTGCTAATACCTTTGTTTCACATTTCAGACAGAAGAAAAGATTCCCAGCTCTTCATGGATGTTAGTAGGCAACTTGGTCCTTGTATCTCTGGTGTTTTCTTCTCTCTGGCAACTGTGGTGCCTTCTGCATGTTGAGTCCCTCTACCTGCTTACAGGACCCAAGTTGGTGCTCTGAACTACTCAAAGACTTGACTTCTGAATGTCCTTCTTTGTTGTTCTTGTTTTCCTCATGCCTAATCAGTCATCCAGTCTGGTGACAAACATTCTCTGTCAACCAATAGATACTTTATAATTGTTGTTCTTCATAAAATGCAACATAGAATCTTAAGCCTGGATTTCAAGAGTTGTGATTTAGATATGAATCGTGGGAGACTTTATAAAATGAGATTATCACTATCTGGAGAATGCTTCTAATGAGACATCAGTTAAAAAACTAATTGTACTGTCTCAAGGACATTCTTGGACAACAAGCATTTATAATGCTGATTTAAACTCCCGTTGTTTGTATTTCCTCTTGAATTATATAAATTTTATTTCCTCTGTCCAGTGAAATATCTTCACTGACATCTATTAACTACTGTTGAGATTAATTGTTAATTGACTCATTCTACTAATTTTTCCAATTTTTCATCTAATAACTCATGAGTCTTGTTTGACTCATTGCATCATTTTGAACAGCATCTTATTTCCCTGCTCGCTTCTTGGTTGTTCTGTGTCTTCCACTTGTCAGGTCCCTCACTTTTGTGGTTTGGATGCATTGGCAGGTGTCTGACATTTGAACTTCAGTGCTCCCAACTTTTATCCCATCAACTTTTGAAGAGATAACACCAAATCCTTTACATTTAAATATTATTGTGTCCAGGATTATTTTGCCTTTACATCTTCATTTCTGACATTATATCTAAGAACATTACTGTAGTCAAAATCCCTTAAATACCTCATTACTTGCTCATCTCTTAGATATCCTAATATGTCTAAAACTTCTAACTTTTTCATTATTTCTGTTTTCTGACCTCAGAGGTCAGAAATGGGAAATTCTTACTTCCCATTTGCTCACATTAAGCTAAAAAATAGATTGAATTATTATTTACCTTTATTCTTTTAAATTCATCAATATTTCTAGCACAGTATACCTTCAAAATATATATGGAGGGCCATCAAATAGTTCAGTGGGTAAAGACATTTGAAAACAAGCTTAATGTCCTGAATTCAGTCTCCAGAACAACATCCTGAAATGAGAGAACCAACTCCACATATATGCCCCTTTACATGCATGCCCATATACAATAAATAAATGTAATGATTAAGAAATATAAAAAAGCCTCATTTGTCACTACCTCCTTCTCTATTTCCCATAATCCTATGAAAGCAATGTAACATTAGTCTAAACATTTGGTTTTCTGCTTCACTAATGGATATCTAATGTCTGCTATAAAAAGAATCTCATAAGTCCTCAGATGGTGATGCAACTCACCCTGGAATGACTCATAGTCTTTGAATAAGATCTAAAGGTAGATTGACCTGGAGTTTCTATAGTAGCTTGTTGCACCTGGTAAACCAATCTCTATGTGTTTACTTGTTGACATTAGCTACTGGCTTTCTTTCTGTTCCTTGAGCACACTCAGAATCAACACCATGTATTTTTGTTTGTTTGTTTCTGTATTCTGCTAAAATGTTCTTCCTTAATTGTTCACTCAAAACCTGATTATTGAGATTTTTATTGTAGCATAACAAAATTCTGTTTGCTTATGATAAATTCAGTTAATAAAGAAACAGAATAACAAGATTTTGTGGAGCTTCTCTTAGATATAAGTAATCATAAACACAACAAATCTTAACATTAAATATTGTTTTAGCACATGTTTTGGTCATAAAATATGAAAGTACAGAAAGGTACAGAAAATAAAATGAAATCTTATTTTCCAAGAGATAGACATAACTCATTCATTGTTTTGACAAATCTTATTTTTTTTCTCACAACATTTGGGCCTTTTGTAATCCTCTATAGATTTACCCATCCCCTTCACATCTCCGTTTGTAGAAAGAGGACTTTATTTTAGTCATAGAATATATGAGCATTGGCATATTATATATTGATCTTAGTACTTGCTTTTTATACCTACTTCCTTGAAAAGTCATGATTATGTAGTCAAGGTCTGTTTTTGTGTTTCTTAAACTTTAACACTCATGTGTTTCAAGTGTATAGAAAAAATATGTTATGTTTTCCATGCAGGACATACAGAGTTCTAAACCTTAATGACGTTAATAATTCAATTTTATACTCCATTGAACATGCTTTCAAAAATGTGGATGAAACAAATAAACTTTAGGCACACTAAATATCAGAATGATAAGGACTGTGGTGATGGCTGTTCTTGCTGAAAACACACAGTTGCATATAATGTAACTCTGGTTCCATGTTATCTGTGCCTTCTTCTAGTCTCTTCCCTACATGTGGTGTACACATATTCATGCAGGCACACACACACACACACACACACACACACACACACACACACACACAAATGTGCTCGGTCAAAAAATCTCCGTGATTAGCTGAGCTGCAAACAGCTCCGTGAATTATCACCCATGCTGGGCTGGGCTTTTGGTAGGTGAAGCATCTGCCTTGGATTATTGGAGCTTCCTATTTAGCAAACAGTCAACTTGACCAATCAGATTCTCTTCTTCTCAGAAAACGATTCCACTTAGAAGTTTTAGATGGCTCTTTGAACTCCTTACATTCAGAAACTTCCTACGTCTTTTTAATACTGTTTAACTGTTGGAGTTTGTATGTTTTATTTACTTCCTGAGTCATGTGAGACCCCCTTATACCTCCAAAGTGAATGCTTCAATTCAGAAGAAATAACTACGCAACACTCAACACCTTTTTCTGGTTTACACATTTTCACCCATTCCCTTTTCTGCAATATTTCCTGAGACTTTTGGATTGTGGTATAGATGTTTGAAAATTTTACTGTGTTTGTAGCTGAATTCTAGGATACTATGCCACAGCAAGTCACTTATTCTCAGGAGCTTGACAATCTATGAGTCACTGCAGTGCCTTATTCATTTCAGAAAGAAGTGTGTCCCTGAGCCAGCAAGATGGCTCAGAAGGTTAAAGAAATTACCACCAAATCTGATTATCAGAATTTACTCACCAGTAACTACATGGGGAAGGAGAGAACTGATACTTTCAAGATGACTTCTGATCTTTACATGAATGCATGGCATGTGTGTACCAACACACACACATGCACACACATACAAGAAATTGTAGTGAATGGTGTTTTTAAAGATTCTTCCATTACCAACAGTGGCTAACAGCA
Source organism: Peromyscus attwateri (assembly GCA_902168425.1). Classification (NCBI taxonomy): domain Eukaryota; kingdom Metazoa; phylum Chordata; class Mammalia; order Rodentia; family Cricetidae; genus Peromyscus; species Peromyscus attwateri. The sequence continues at coordinate 40,674 of CABHPP010142277.1, read as the reverse complement.
GCAGTAATCTATGTGAATAAGCTCTTACAGTTAGAAAACAATTTAGCAGGCACATCATCAGGTCTAGATAACAGAATAGCAGTTACTTTCCATCTGGTGTCAATGACCTCTAAAACACAGGTTTTTATATTATAGTACTAATCATGAGTTCCCTTCCATTGACTGAGCATTAGATATAATCTGACAGTAGTTGGTTGCACCTGTAATAGTTGACCTATAACCTTTCTTCACACTGGCTGGCTTCCATAGTGCCAGAAAATGTCATGCTGTCACTAGCGGATGCTTGCCTTTAACAGCCCTGTTTGTCTTGTGTAATTCATGTGTTACACTAGCAGCATGTCAGAAAAATATGTGTGTGTGTGTGTGTGTGTGTGTGTGTGTTTGTGTGTGTGTGTGTGTGTATGCTGTTCACATACCATGGCATGCATGTGGAGGTTAGAGGCCAATTTTCAGGCACAGTTCTTGCCTCTGCATATGGGTATTGGGGAGCACATCTTCCCTGATATGTTGAGCATAGGTCTCTTTAGACTGATTTATTTGTGTCCTGTAGCTAAAACATGTGATGTCTTTAATTAAAAAAAAAAAAAGAATCACCATATAGTTCTGGCTTACAGTCAATAGTCTATGTTTAGATGGGTTTCAGCGGTCTTTACAACAGTTAATGGGCAGAGAGCCCATCCCGGGCAGTGAGATTCTCATCTAATATCTATAAGTTTCCTGTGCCATTTCATTCATGTTCCTTAATTGGTATTTCACTCTTTTTTTTTTTCAGCTGTTTCCCAAATCTGTGAGACACTTAGGTCAATATGTAATTCAAAGATAGACAGGGTCTCTGAAAATCACTGCCAACTATTCTCAGTAAGTGACAGTTGATTTGGGGATATCTAAAGGAATACAAAAAAAGGAAAGGTCTAATATTGCATAAACTGGTCTTATCTATCATTTCTAACTTTTCTTTCTTTCTTTTTTGTTAAAATAGTAATGTTAAGTGTGGTGTTATGGTGGGGGACACTTCTCAACCTTAGCTCTACATAGTCCACTCTTATTTCCCATGACAAATTCAGCCTCCTCATCTGGAGTACAATGGTGCATTGCATCTTTCTCACCACCATGGTCTCCCTGGAGCTGGCTTAGCCTGAAATGGGGAGGAGTCTGTGCTTTGGTGTGCTGTACCTACTGTTGAAACTGGGTCCCCAGTTCTAACATTCTTCTGATCAACCCTGTGGCCCTGACCTTTCCATCAGCTACACCAGACTGCTGGAATAACCCTGGGTTGAGTAAACAATATTCTAAATCAGTATACTTGCTTGCAAGAGAAGGTATAGTGAACAGATAATTACTCACACTGAGGATTAGCTTAATCTCTTTCACCTGCATTGTGTCCTCATCCGTGTCTTCTAAGAACTGCTGTTTGGGTCCTAAAACTTTCTAGAAGCTCATTAGCACACATTTCACTTTCTGCTAATTGTTTCTTCCCCTAGATCCCCAGTTCAACATAAGTTCTACTACATTTGCCTTTGAGTGTCCTGGCCAGTATATTGTCTGTTTTCCCTTCCTCTCATTCATTCTTGGTGACTTCAGCAATTTACAAACTCTATTACATGATAGTCCAAGTCAGCTGTTCTCAACCTGTGGGTAGTGATCCCCTTTGCAAACCTCTCTCTCCAGGAATATTTACATCACCATCTATAACAGTAAGAAAATTACAGTTACGAAGTATCAACAAAAATAATTTTTTGGTTGAGGATCACCACAACAGGAGGAACTGTATTAAAGGGTCAAAACATTAGGGAGGTTGAGAAACACTGTAAATTCATGGCAGTCAGATCTGCCAGAACTTCTCCTACTTCTTTAAGCTCATGATAGAGCTTTATGAGTCATCAAAGTACCATACCAATCCCAAGATCCCTGCTGAGTCAATCATGTTTTCTTCTCTCCTATGATTACACTCTTATCTTGCCCAGTCTACTAGACGTTAAACACTGCCGAATTGTACCCAATGCTCTCAGTGGATGTGTGTGTCATTCCTCTGTTCTCCCGTTGTCTTACAGGTCCTGACATTCATGAGAACTTCAACCAGAGATAACCAACATCCCTAGTGGGTTGCATGAGGTAGAACATCAGAAACTGATTTCCTTTGTATTTCCTCAGGTTATTCATCCCCGAGTGAAAGAGTAAGACGTAAATATACCACATCGGTTTTCTAGCTCCATGGCACTCAGGTGATTAAATTCACTGCTATGTCCTATATCCTTACAAGAAATGCCCCAAAAGACTTTTAAGTTCATTGTTTAAAAGTCTTTGCCAATTCAAGGTTGTTGGTTTTTGTTTTTTTTTTTTTGGAGCTGAGTATTATCAGAGTTGCCTTAACTGGGACAGTATTCCTACACGTACACTGAAACATGAGTTTTCCTTTCTTTATTAAACACTGGATTGGAGATGTATCTTTTCATTACTTCGTTCTCTTCCTCACTGTCCATTGTTAAACCCCAATCTTTATGTTGTGTAATGAGTTTTCTCATCTTCTGTATTAAGCCTTGGGCTCATCTTTCTGTAATATGTGCTCCTCATTACAGTCCAGCTTTTTCTGTGGGTTCCATGTTTTTGGATCCTAGGGATGTGTCTTCATCTAGGATCTACTTTTTAACCACCTTCCCATTCCATTAGCTGTAAGAAGTAACAAGTCAGTAGCTCCACATAATTCTCCCCTTTTCTACATGATCCTGCCAATACAGAGGTTACAATGTTCACCAGCCACATGTCTTCTAACTGTGATGTTTCCATTGTACAGACAAATTCTCTCTAGGACAAAGGCAGATTCTTGGTTTTATCTTACTTACTACTTTACTTACTTACTACTCAAAATAAAGACCATGCAACTGTCATCACAACCCGCTTCATAGCCTAGTCCATACATGCCATTTTCAGGAATTGCTCTACATTTCCAATTTCAGCAGCTGTTGGGAAGGCATTTCAGTACTGTGTGATGGATCCTCTGCATCAAGAAGGCATGGCATTCCATAACATGCTTGCCACCCTGTGATTATCCTGGAGGATACTCCCTTTTAAGACAACATGACTTCAAATAAAAGACTTATCACTGGTCTCAGGGAGCATGAAACTACGGTTATTCAATGAGGTGTCTCATAGCACAGAGGTAAAGGTAAACATATCAGGATAGCCACAGGAATGTTCATCTGACACATATCAGTCTTATTTGCATTGTAGGAGCAGCCACTGTAGGGGCTGTGCAAACACTCCTACTCAGTTTATCCTTCGTTCTGTTGGTCCAGCTTAAGCCATGCCAAAAAGATAGGTGGGATAATTAGTTCTTAAATGAGATAACATACTTTTCATTCACATAGTCTCCACTTCTAGTTCTGTGGCTTACCAGACCATAGCCACAACACTTGTAAGCTTATTTGCCTTTTTGAGTTAGTCAGAAAATTTTAATTTTAATTTTTTTTTTGTTTTGTTTTTTGAGACAGGGTTTTCACTGTAGCTTTGGAACCTGTCCTTGACTAGCTCTGTAGACCAGGCTAGTCTCGAACTCACAGAGATCTGCCTGGCTCTGCCTCCCGAGTGCTGGGATTAAAGGCATGTGCCACCACTGCCCTGCTTTTTTCTTATTTTCTTTATTTTTAACACTGCTAAGCAGGGTTTCCTTAACACTTCGGGTTTTCCCAACACTTGGGGTTTATTTAATCTCTTTGTAAAGCCTTCCTTCCTGTCATTTGGCTGGTTGTCTAACTTATCTGAATGCTTAACAACTAAAATGGCATAGCTTTTCTTCCTTTCTCTTCTACAAGCAGCTGCTGAGATTTACAGCTTGCCTGTCCTGGGGATTTTATTTTAAACTCTAATAAAACTGTCTTTGAGCTTTCCTTTGAGTCCACTCTTAAATTATTGTATTAATGAGAATAATGAATTCCCAAAGCAGATCCTGATTTAGCCTATGACATCTACCAAAAGCCCCCCCCCCCCCATACACACACACACACATTTCCGTCACAATATTACTCATCCATATTGCAAAGGGCTTTTTGTAGATGAGCACACATGAACTGCTGTCTAGGAGCTCCTTGTTCTTCTTTCAGTTAGTTTTTTACATAAGCATCTTTCTTCCCAGCAAGCGATGCTGCTTGTGTAACTTGGGGCAGAGCGGGGAATGGATTGCTTGCAGTTCACGTGACTTTCAGTTTCAGGAGTTCCTGGTCCTTGGAAGCTTTGTCTATTTCATGGGCCTCATGAGACTCTATTTTCTCTCAAGAATGGACTATTTCCATTCAGAGGAAATAAAAAAACAACAGCAAATTTCAGGCATTGTATAGAATAATGGGTGAATCCTAATGTCTCTGATTGTTATTTTAAACACAAGCTAGCTTCTCACTGCATAGATGGCTGTCAGCCAATTGTATAGTACACAACACCTCCTCACTATTTGCTGTATGTCTCCTCTGCCAACTCTGAGTTTGTATTATTCCTGCATGCTTTTCTTCACACAGTTTTCAAAAAACGTAAATGTTTCCTTTAAATTTCATTCAACAGTAATGAATCTGTGCCATCATACCTGCAATGTGATGTTAACAATCATACAAATTACACATTTCTTCATCTTTTAACACATTCATGCAAAACCACTTCTTAACTACTTAAGTTATGATTTTGTTTTCATATAACAAGGCATAATATTTAAATAAACTTAACTAACTTCTCATTATGAACTTTTTGCAGTAAAAAAAAATATTTTCGGAAGCTAAAATTAGTAGAAGAGATGTCAGATCTGACCCCAAGAGCATCATCTATAAAATGAAATATATAGATCAGAATTAGTCAACAAACCTCAGTTATGTTTGAAATATGTTAAGAGCCTAAGAAGGTAAACATGAGACTTGGAGCCTGAATATATGGGACAAAAATAACAATTTCTAGATTATACACATTATGCAAAATTGTAAGGGTAACACATATCATAAAAAGAATTTCAATGTTACTGATATACTAGGACAAAAAAATCACTACCCATCTATTAAAAGAGATAAGATTAAAAACCGACAACCCAAAATGCTGGTGAGAACAAGGGAAAAATGATTTTCATGCATTGCTGCAGGGAATGTGAAATCGTACATGCAATCTGGAAAACTATTTCAGTTTCTATAAAAACTAAACATTTACTTACCATGTGGCACAGTAATCTCCCTCTTACAAGTTTATTCCAGAGGCATAAAAATTTACTTCCACACTAAAACCTGTATATGAATATTCATGGTAGTTTTGTTTGTTTCCTAGGCAAATTGAGTGGTTTAAATATTTCCCAATTTGGGAGACTGAGAAATCCATGATCAAGATGCTTCAAACATCTTGTCTGCTGTGGCGTCCTACGGGTTTCATATGGCTGGGCTCTCAGTGTACCCTCACACAGTAGACAGCAGAGATGGGAGAATACTGATGACACTACTCTTATGGAAGATGGCTTCAGCCTTAAGACCCAATTATTCCTCAAAAGCTCCAAATTCAAATAACAATTCAAGAAAGGAAGGCATAAACAGAATTTGAAAAGGATATAGACAACATTTTATCTTTCTTGCCTCAGGTCATCTAAAAATTTTATTGTTTAATTTGCAAATACTCGAGTTTTTCAAAAATAACTCCTGTTGACATCTCTATTAGTTCTTTCAGAAGTGGAGAAAATGTGTGGTATGGTTATAATTTCTTTGTACACATTAGAACTTGCTTTCTGGAAATGCTCATATGTTGATATTCCCTCCATCCATGACAGAATAAGCCAAGTAATGCCTTGAACACAAAAGTGAGAGTAGATGCCTTCCTGAACTTTAAACTGTGGGCAAGTCATTGTTTATCTTATGTCTAATATGATCATAATTCATGAAGTAGAAATAATGAAGCCTAAGCCTAGGATATCCACTAAATTTTAATGGAATCTGGGTCAACTATTTCATCACACAGCAGAAGTATTTTCAGAGAGTTTTCAACAAATTGCAATCAGGTGATAAAAAAAAGCAAATATAAGGTCAAGTGACAAACTTTGCTGTATTTTTCAATCCGGTTTTTAAACAAATTGACTTTCATTTGTTTTAGTGTAAATAGAGTTCTAGGAAATCATACAAACCAGAAAATACCACTTATATAATAAGATGAGTAAGCATTTGGATTGTGAGTTATGTTTCAAATTCTAAAATGTAAAATTAATATATACAATTTTAAGTGACCTCACTACTGGATTTATAATATTAAAAGTTTTCAACCTTTAATTTTAATATTGTAATACATAAAGGTAGTTTGATATGACTTTCCCAATGCTTAGATATAGTCAGAGAATAAATATTAACTAATTGCAGTAAGTGAAAAAAAAGTTAATGAAAATAATGTTAACTTGCATGGAAATATTACCTATGGGAAGGCTTGTCATTTTCATAGTAAAAAAAAAAATCTGTACTAACTTGGATAAGATACTTAGGAGAAACCTCCAGTTTATAAAAGATCATTATTGCATAGTTTTACATTTTCATTTTCTTTTAAGTAAAAAAGAACAGTTAAGCTGGAGGTTGAGTAAGTTGTTAAATGTTATGAACCCGATTAACTAACAGAGGATTCAAAACAGAAACTTGTGTATCTTGCAGAATCCTATAACGACTTCATTTGCCTTTTACCACAACATATGCTTGCCATTTTGGTTCTATACACTAAAGGTGGAGGATGCAAAGATAATTGGATAGTTAGTATTGTTCAGTATTCCCATTTGAGGATAAAACACTATGTTGTGTTATGTTATTTGCTGAATATAAAGAAAGACTCACAATGATGGAAAAATTGATTTAGTTTCTGCAAACAGAATTTATCCAATGCAGAAGCATGCCCTTTGTGAATACTTGTCAATGCAGTTTCCTCAATAATCCACACAGTAAAATACTCAACATTGAAATGTGCATTTTATAGAATTTATTGCTAAATAATATTTTCACATAACCTCATAAGGTAATTCCAAATGTTCTTGGTTATATTTGTCTTTTATGTAGCTATAATACGATATCAAAACTCTATACAGCTTCATAATGCCTTCCCCAGATGCTACAGACTATCAAAGAACTCAGTGCCAGGTGTACTGCTTACTGGCTTGCTTCCTCATGACATGCTTAGCCTACTTTCTTATAGAATCCAGTAGTACAGGCTTAGGGATGCTACTGCCCACAATGAAATGTGCCCAACTAAGTCAGTCATCAATCAAGAAAATGTATCATAGAGGTGTGTACAGGCCAATCTTACGTAAGCATTTTCTCACTGAAGATTACTTCTTCTCAAATATTTCTTTAGCTAGTGTCAAGTTGGCACAAAACTAGTCAATACACATTGGCATTCTCAATTTGCTTTTTAATGTACCCTAGGACCACCTTCCCAGGAGTGGCACCACCCACAATGGTCTGGGTCTTCCAGCATTGATCATCAATTTAGGAAACACACCATGACTTGCCTACAGGCCATACTGATGGAGACATTTTCTCAAATGAGTTTCCCTCTTTTCTGACTATCCTAGCTTATGCTGAGTTGACAAAAGACTAACCACTCCAGCTAGTTAAGAGCAGGCATTTATTTAAGACTTTTGATAAAAGAATGGAATATAGCTATTCTTACTATCCAGGGAATGTTGATATGAAATAATACATATGTTCCTATAGTAGCAATAGATTGTGTGTGTGTGTGTGTGTATGTGTGTGTGTGTGTGTGTGTGTGTAATATAACCTATTATGTCCTATAATCATTATGTCCTATACCATACATAGATAATTTGAAGTTTAATGAAAATATCTTAAATAAATAACTGAAAAGATCCATCACACTAGCAATTGACGTTTTGTGGCAAACAAAAGAAGTATGTTGGATAGTTTCTCTGTTTCCAAATTAACTTTGGAGCTACATTTATCTGGGCAGGGTGCCAAAGTATACAAAGAGAAACATAGATCATCAGAAGATAATTGAGAATCCCCTGTTTCTGATCAGTTGTACTTTAGCAGTAACCTAAAAATAAAACAGGAAATACTTAAAATGTATATATATATATATATTTATATATATATGTGTGTGTGTGTGTGTGTGTGTGTGTGTGTTTAGAAAACTAAATTACAAATCATTATCTTATACTATGAAGGGAAACAATTCATCTGAATGATCTGTTAAAGTTCCATTGTCTGAGAAGTCACTGAAACCTTGTGTTTCTGATTCTTGTTGAAAAGAAGAAATTTAGCCAAAGATAACTGTTGTTCACAATTGCGAAAATCCCAGACTTCTCAGCCCATAATGTGAAACAAGTGATGAAGAGTGTCCATTAACCATGCTTGAATGCAGCAACAGCTGTGTACGTAGATCAAACATGAGTGTGTGTTTAAAGTATGTGAGATTGTTAATTTATCACTATCAACATGTCTTAAAACCCCAAATTGTTAATCAGGTATAATTTTAAACTCAAAAAAATTAGAATATCTACCTTATTTTCCGACTTTTCTATTTTACAGAGAATCAACTTTACTTTCTTTTTTTTTTTTGCATTTCAGTGTGTTCTATTTCCTCCCTTTTATTGAAAGTAGGTTCTTTTCTCACACAATAAATATTCTGATTATAGTTCCCCTCCCTCTCCCCTCCCAGTTCCTCTGTACCTCCCTTCTCATCCAGATCCACTCTCTTTCTATCTCTATTTAGAAAAGAACAGGCTTCTAAGAGCAACCAAACATAACAAACTAAATTATAGTAAGATAAAACAAAAGCCATCACACTGAAGTTGGACAAGTACAACCAACACAAAGCAATGAGATCAAGAGAAGGCACAAGAATCAGAGACCCTCTTTTTCACACACTCAGGACTCCCATGATAATACTGTACTGAAAGCCATAATATAAGCATAGAAGATTTGATGCCAGCCTATTCAGGGCCTGTATTGCTGCTTCAGTCTCTGAGTTCATATGAGCTTTGTTCAGTTGATTTAGAGGGGCTTACTCCCTTGGTGTCCTCCATTCCCTCTGACTCTAATAGTCTTTCTACCTCCTCTTTCCCAGGCTTCCCAGAACTTTCAGTGAAGGGATTTGATAGAGACATCAATTTCAAGCTGAGTGTTTCAAGGTCTGTCTCTGCCTCTGTCTTTGTCTCTGCTAAATGGTTGGCCTTGAGTCTATATTCACATCTGCTTCAGGAAGAAATTTCTCTGATGATGGTTTATTAAAGCACTGATCTATGACTATAGCCAAATATCATTAGTACTCATTATATCATCTTTAATTTTTTTTTAAATTTATTTGTTTTAAGACCAGTAGTGTTTGGTTTTATCCTAGGTCTCTGGGCTATTTAGTCTCTGGTTGTTGGTCATCCAGGCAGTGCTGGATATTGGCTCCACCTCATGGCATGCGCCATAATTCAAATCAAACATTGGTTGGCTACTTCCACAAGCTTTGTACCACTATTTCCCTAGCATATATTGCAAGCAGGACATTATAGTCATTATAGTAGATAAATGGGATTTTTTTTTTAGCTAGCAGGTGTATAAGTTTGTCTTTCACCCCTGTGTTTTGCTGTCTTTGGTACAGCAAGGTACTCTACAGGCTACCAAAATAATTTCAGCATTAAAATGCCTCTCCTATCTGCATTGTCCTCTGGGAAAATGTAATGTTGTAGTATTTAAGAAGAATTTTGTGTTTTAATTTTTGTTATCTAAAGGTACTTGAAATTGTTACTTTTTTAGTTTAACATTTTAATCTCAGAAAAAAATAAAAAAAATTAATGAAATCAAATAATTTAAAAAAAATGTAAACTTAAGGAAATTCCAACCAAACAAAATGTTCTTGCTATTACCTCCCCCATTTTCCTTCCTTGTACTCACCTAAAAATGATAATAAATCATCTTACCCCACAGAAAGAAAAAAAATAAGGCAAGGTCAAAATGTGTTAATGATGCTCTGCTCAGTTCTCTTTTTGCTATGGTATCATTCACATTTGTTACTAAGTTTGAAAGAGTTTATTTATTTTTTCTCACTTTACATAATTTTCAATAACACTTGTTCAAATAGAACTTAATTTTCCCTAAAAAGGCATATGTTCTGTTATTAAAACGTTTTGTAAGGTTAAAGCATCAGTACAATTCTGAATATGACTTCTCCATATGGCCAACCCATCATTAAAACATGGTGACTATATTCAAAGCAAACATCCCAAATTATCTAAGGGATATAGTCTTTCCCTGGGCCTTGCAATTCTATAGAATCATGTGCACCATTCTCATAGACTTGATTTCCAAAGAGAGTAAACATGATCTCCTAATCCCAAAGAGCTCTGATTTCCCACAGCAAGAAGGGTATGAGAATGAAAACATTATTTTGACAATTTTGGTCAACAGAATCCTGATGTCAAATAACCACTTGCTCATGTACTTGAATACTGTTTCCATCCATTTCCAGGTAGGAATTCATTCACTCTCCTTTAAATACTGCAAACAGAGAAACTTGTTCTTGGGACTCTATTCCCCCTATTGAGTTGCCTTGTCCAGCCTTGATATGAGGGCTTTTGCCTTGATTATTGTATCTTGTTTAGTTGTGTTTGGTTGTTGTCTTTGAGGTCTGCTCCTTTCTTAAGGGAAATGGAGGGGGAGTGGATCTGGGGGAGAGGGGGAGGTAGAGGAGATCTGGGAGGAGTAGAGGAAGGAGAGCCTGTGGTTGGAATGTATTGAATGAGAGAAGAATCCACTTTTAATTTGGAAAAAAAAAAGAAAATTTACTAATTCATTATTGGATTATTGGTTCTTTTTTTTTTCATTTTTTGGTTTTTTGAGACAGGGTTTCTCTGTGTACTTTGTGCATTTCCTAGAACTCACTCTGTAGCCCAGGCTGACCTCGAACTCACAGAGATCCTCCTGGCTCTGCCTCCCGAGCGTTGGGATTAAAGGCTTACGCCACCACCACCCGGCCATTATTGGTTCTTAACCTAAATTTCGCATGTAATTTTAGTGTCCCAACTGGACTGAAAAACATTACAAGATAGGAAATGCGAGCCAAGAAAATAAACTATTTTTCACAAAATATAAATAAATAAATAGATAAATAAATGAATAAATGAGAATAAATACTAACAACATTTGTGAAAAGTATTTTCTCCAATATTGTCGTATATATCTGTCTACCAGTATTTACATGCAAGTTAGCAAGAAAATTGAAGTACCTCATGAGTCATTTTCCTGGAAGAATATCACATATATTAAATTATAGGAAGATTATTAAGGCAAGTATAGTTATTTTCCTAAACTCATTTTAAACACAAAACATATGATATGTATATTTCCCTTTTTAATTTCTCATTAATGTTCCAAAATATGCTTTAAATTTTTTTGCCATAATCTAATCTAACTATTATACTACTAGTTTAAAATTAATAATTATGAAATTTCAAGCACAATTTAGCCATGCAGTTTTAAAATAAACCTATGGTCTGGTAAATACAATACAGATGTCTCATTCATCTCAATGGGAATGAGAGAGTGTTTATTTGGATTGGAATATGTGTGTCTAGCCTGAGAACATACACTTATATTCACCCAAATAACATGTTCCAGTGTGAAAACTATTTCATGAAGCTTTTATACTTTCACAACAAAAGCGAGTGGAAACACCAGATCAGCTCATCCAGCTAAGAGAGAAATCTCTAATGACATTAAGGACAGTCTTAGATTTCTGGTTGGTGGAAGGTAGTGACCTCTTGACACATTCCAAAAACTTTCCCCTGATAGTCGTAAGAGTGATCGGTCAGACTCAGGTAGACAATGAGTGATGACTAAGGTGACTCCAATAGCAAGAGATACTATGGCTCTAGGTCTGAACATTCCAACTCTTCACAGTTACAGAATTCCAATTAGTGAGTCTTCCAGAAGCTTTACCACTGTGGCAGTGCAATATTCTGAAATATCTCTTCCATTCCAAGAGACTAGAATTTTTGCTGGACTTCACAGACAAGGTTAATAATATACCTTTAAGTTACTGAAGACTGAAGATTGCTAGCCTATCGTGTACTCAAACTGTTTGCTTAACCTGACTTTAAGAGAACATTGAAACCATCAACCTTACTTGCTTTGGATTTCCCCTGTAATTAATGTCTGCAATCTAAGCTAATGCATAGCTGCAATCTTATATTATCCACAAGAGAGCCTTTAGGCAGGAATGGATTAAGACTCATACAACAGATAAACAGAGGACAGGAGACACAGGCAGCATGGAGTAGAGAATTCAAATTTGAACTTGCCCTTTGTTAAACAGCTTCAAGGAGAAGTGCCTTTTATTTCTTTCCTAATGCAAACCCAAATGTGTTATTGGTAACTAGGACTTAATCACTAATGTGTTATAATCTATGTATTATAACAATTACTACAGTTTTCTGAGAACCTCAATTCATACTCTTATTATATAAATTTAGGATAACTGAATATATCTGAAAGCCTAGAAAGAAATAAAAATGTAAATATGTATAGTATTATTTATATTATGTAAATACTACACAAAAATATTTTTAAGGGTAGAATAATCACTGCTTCTGTAATCCATGAATGTCACACCATGGACTTTAGTTAGAGACTAGGCAGGCTTTTAGAATGCAGTAATTTACTTTAAATAGAAATTTGCTGAAACTTTATCATTTGTAAATGGCAGAAGTGATCTAAATATGTGGGCATATAATTTTAGTTCATCTTGAATAGCTTTATAGATATTTTCTCACACCATTAAGAAAGACAATTTGTACTCTTAACAGTTGCTTGACTTTATCTGGCTCTTCCAATCAGCTCTGTTGGGAATTATTAAGGGCAGTAAGTAGCCTCCAGATTTTAGCATAAAAGCAGAAAATTATAAGGTGGGAACAGATAGCCTTTAAACACAGCAAAATGGAATTTTGGAGCGTGCATATCTGCCAAATTGATACAAAGCACAGGAGTTCTGCAAGTTCATTTGACCTAAATTCCAAATATAAGCAACATGTCAAGTATTAAGAATGTGACTTTTAAAAGAATGATGGGAAGGAAGCTCATCACCATATAAAGATGGGGGAAGGTACAATACATTCAGCGGTGCCTGTGCATGCATGTGCTTTACATGGAATTGTCTCACCAAAAAAGCTTGTTATTGTTGTTTCAAAAGAAGTGACTCTTTTACTTAATGTTTCTGGTTTTGTGAGTTACAACTCTAGCATATGTCTGAATCTTCTTAGACTATTGATCAACTTTAAAGAATATTGTAAAAGATAAATATTAATGATATAGTTAAATATTGTTGTTGAAATAGATATTATTATAGATTATATGGATAAGTATATAAATATAAATAGGGATAATCATAATTCATATATAATCACTTTTTATGTAATGGGAACTCTTTTTTTTGGAGCTGAGGATTGAACCCAGGGCCTTGCGCTTGCAAGGCAAGCGCTCTACCACTGAGCTAAATCCCCAACCTTGTAATGGGAACTCTTATTGGTCATTATTCACATTATTCTGGTAGTCTAGGAGAGAGGTTGAGAGGCTTTTTGTGTGTATTTGTTTTGTTTTGACACAGGGTTTCTCTGTGTAACATCTCTGATTGTCCTGGAACTCACTCTGTAGACCAGGCTGGCCTCACACTCATAATGATCCACCTACCTCTGCCTCCCAAGTGCTCAGATTAAAGGCATGCACCACCAACCCGGCTAGGAGGGAGTTTTAAAACAAATGACCAAGACAAAAATGAAATACTGTCCCCAATTCTTAGCGCAGTACTGTTGTTAATTAATGGATTTCATATTAAAATAACAGAATTTGATCTGAATTGGTCTCATAATGTATTCTAGCCAGTGTATGTTTTGCAGATGCTCAAGTATGAATCGTTTTTAGGAAGGATGAAATATGTCTTGTTTATAGGTTTGTGGTAAATTCTTTGAAAAAAAAAACCTCTTAATAAAGTTGGTGTGAGCTACTGTGTGCATTACAAAACAGCCCCATCTTTATGAATTTGGAACACATTTGGCTATATCAAACTCAACTGAAAACACTGTCCCTCCTGTGGTTAAATTAGACTCTCAGTTAATAGACTGTAAAATATAGAAAGTGACAGAAGAATGAAAACAAAGCTGCTCCAACAAGGCAGAAATAACACAATCTAATTTGAATAATAAGTGAAAACCAAAGCTTCGAAATTCAATAAGCCTGGGATGGAGACTGGGGACATGCATGCAGAATTTTTCAGCCACTGCAGTTCTTTCCCTAAAGTTACCAGTGACAGTGAAGTGTGTTGTGGAAATCATGACAGACAATTACGAAAATATTTCCATAGGATAAAAACAAAATTAGTGACTACAAGACAAAAAAAATAAAAATCATGATCTAATTGTTTACATTTTATGTCACTAACTTAGAAAATGTGTGTGTGTTCCTAATTAGTCATGATGAAACTTTAACTGAAGCTGCTCTCTCTGAATCTAATTGAAAAGAGGAAACCACTGAACTTTTGTAGGCATCAGACAGATTAAAACAAAATGATGATTAACTGAAGTGTCTGAAGATGTCTCAGTTGGTGATGTCAATATTCCAACTAATATCTGAAAACAAAATAGTTTGTAATTTCAAAAAAATTAAAGTATTCTGAAGAATTGTGTAATTTTCAAATAAATCACAGTGATTCTACCAGGAAGATTTATGTATCAATCAATCTATCTATCTATCTATCTATCTATCTATCTATCTATCTATCTATCTTTACCTAAAACACAACAATAACTCAGGAGAGTTTAATTAAAAGACTGAAATGATAGAAAAGTTTAAGGGAGGCCAAGAATGGATTAGTCATTCTGGGATTATCAAACAATCCAGAGTTTGCTGTAGGGGAAACTCAGAGGGAAATGGCTAGGAACCAGAGAGAGAATTGCATTTGCTGTGTAAAATACTGGAACAAAAAAATAGGAGCCCATCCAAATGTACATAGCTCCTGTAAACTGATACCATGACAGTGAGGAAGTGGGGAGAGAGAGATAATATATTCTTGCTGTATGACTATGTGCTCATCACCTTGTGATCTCCTCCTGCAGGGTAGTGTTAAGACCTCAGAAAGCCACTTGTCAAAATCTTTAAATTCAGTGAAGGGGGGAGATGAATAAGGATATAGCATCTCAAAAAATACCAGAGTCTCCAAATCAAAGTATGAGTGATTAAGTTTTTCAATGCTATAAAATTATAGAGAGGATTATGGTGAAGGATAAAGAGGAGCCAATGTCTTCAGAAGAGGTTGAAACAGGAGCAGATGCTCTTACAGACTAAGGATGAGTATTTTACTATCTTTTGGATCTTGAGAAACAGCCTGGAAATCAGAGTCTGCAACGTGCCCCCTGCTCCTAGCTGCTGTAAAACATTTTACGAGTTGGAAGACAATATGAGCCCGTCTCAAAATATGTGCCTAAGTCTAGTAAGAGGAAAGTGAGAATTGATCTTTATAATTGGCTATTGCAGATAATGGTTTCCTTGAAAGGGGCAGATTGACAAGATAGTGAGAAAAATTGATTAGGAATGGTGTATGAGTAAGGGGAAGGAAAAATGGGCTGTTTCTACGAAGGGCTTCAACAATAAAGAGCAATGGACTGGAGATTGAAAGAAATTCACAACACAGTTTATCTAAATAGCAGTAAAGATGGTTCAGTGACATTGGCTTGGATAAATTGGCAGTTGTTAAATCTGTTGTGATAGGAGCAAAATCAAAATATTTACATCAGTGTATTTGACATTAATCATGTACTTGTCTAGTCATATCCTGTTGTTACTATACTCTTCAAAGGAAACAGAAAGTAAAATGAGATGAAGACTGAAATAGCATGTAAATGTGTGTGAAGGAATTACAGTGCTATAGTATCACTGAACATACTCATAAGGATCTTCTTAAATATGAAATGTAAATAAGCATGAGTTTAAATTAAATGCAGTCCATAATTGAATGTATAGATATCACATCTCATGCAGTTATTCATGGAGTAAACTGAAGTAGTCTGAGTATTTGATTCCGATAGAGTTTGGCCTTGAGGAGAATAAAGAAGGAAAGGAAAGGGGATAGACATGTAAGGGTGAATCTATGAAATGGCCATATGCCTAGGTCATAAAAAAATATTTCCAGTAAGAAAATTAGGTGATAAAGAAGAGAGATATTAAACAGTCAGATCAGAGATGTGCAGAGTTAAAGACTTGTTAAAATAATAGAAAGAGAAAAATGGAAAGAAAATGAAGCTGTAGATGGAATAGGAGACTTTAAATGAAAGTAGCATAAACTGAGAATATTCAGAGAATACACTCAGTCACGTGTAGTGTTAACATAGAATTCAAATGTTAATTTGAGGTAATTATTCAAACCTTTCAGTTCAAGTGCTATTCTTTTCTGAGAATAATAAACTAATATTGCGAATGGATGAATTCTGCAGGTATTAGAATACCGCAGAGACTTAGGTTCTCTCAGATATCAAGACAATGCAAATTCAAGACATTCTACACATCGGAAGTCTCATTTAGGCACAGAAAAAGATATGAATCTCCTTATTTAGGATTACATGGGTTATATTTCAGGACATTAGCCTCAGTGAATTGACAGAATAAAATTATATGATATCATTTATGTGTGAAATCTAAAAATTAAATGTGTTCATAGTAAGATGAATTTTTGGATTTTTGAGTTTGGGGAAAATGATGGTTATAATCAAAGAACACAAGGTTCATTTCTAAGATCATGGACTCTGGGAAAATAATATATGGTACATGGAAACTGCTGAATAATTCTGTTCTAACAAGAAGTGGACATCTCAGTTGCTCTCATCATATACTCAAGGAGGAAGAATATAGTGATGGTCTATTATGAAAATATCTCTTGCATTCTAAGAGACTAGAACTTTTCCTGTACCTCAATGCCAAGATTAATATTATCCCTTGATGTAACATAAGACATAATACTGCTATCCTACTCTTTACTCAAACTGTTTAATCTTTCTTTGGAGAACAATGCATCCATCAGTCTTAGTTACCTTGGATCTACCAGATAATCTACTTTTACAACCTAAACGGATACCTGTAATCTTAAGCTATGTATTCTTCCATGCCCCTGCAGCAGACATATAAGTTGAAAGCAACTTTATAAAACCAACCATAAAATTTGAAAGCAATCATTTATTGATCTTGATCAGTAAACAATGATGTTGTCTGGGTCAGTTGGAGCCAGTGACTTAACCCTTTTTTTAAACTCTGTAAATAATTTCTGCAAAGATGTCACATTACTTTTCCATGTGATGCTTTCTATGTTTTTCAATAAAGACTAAGCCATTCTTTTAGGGACAGAAACAAAGAGGCAGATCAGACACACAGGGGAAGAGACACAGAGAGAAATGCAGGCACTGGAGACAGAAAATAGAAGCCACAGCCACAGGGAACACGGGGTAGAGATTTCAAATCTGGATTTACTCTTGGTTAAATTATTCCCATGATAAGTTATTTTATTTCTTTCCTTAATGTGGCACTTTTTTGTTATTGGTAACTAGGATTTAATCACTAAGGTGTATAATATAGGGAAAGAATGGCATGATTACCTGGAAACCACATAAAGAACATGTAGGTGCTTCGTGATATCTTAAGAGTTGATTCAGAAGAGTAACAGCCATTGGCATCATCAATAAAGACCACATGAAGAAGAGAAATGAAGATGCATACAGAGGGAAAAAGAGACACACTAAAAACAAACAAGAATCACTTGGACCTGCTCTTTCTTCAGCCACCTGGAAAAAATAATGGTAAGTTAATTTGGGCCTAGTGTTGTAACTGTGTGTTGTATATGTTGAGTTATCAATCTGGAGTCTTGTCAGAGAATCACAGAAAATAATCTTTGGGAATGCCTCCAACAGTGTGATAGAGACAGGACAATGTTCCTTGCTTGATTTATGCCAGTTAATGTATCTGCTGGACAGAGCTCCAGTAAATGCTTCTAAGGTCACTGTTTACCTCCTGGAGGAAGGCACAGGGACAGGGGCAGGTAGGGAATCTGACAAATATGCTCTGAGTTCACAGTGTGTACTAGAGATGCACATACTAGCTTTCAAGGTTTCATAAACCTCAAGACTAATACTGCAATTCATAAACTAACACACTGTGTGTATTTGTGGTGACATATCATGTACCCTAATACAGAGGAACAGAAGACAGAGCCAGCCAGTAGATTAGACATAGAGGTCAGGCAATAGTAGCACACACTTTTAATCCTATCACTTGGGAGGCAGAGATCCAGCTGGATCTCTGTGAGTTCAAGGTCACACTGGGCTACACGAGATTGATTCAGTATAGGAGAGAAACAGAGCCAGGCAGTGGTAGCACACCTTTAATCCCAGCACTTGAGATCTCATACCTTTGCTTGGGAAGCACACACACCTTTAATCCCAGGAAGTAATACGGCAGAATAAAGAAAAGTGTATAACACATGAGGAAACAGGAACTCACTCTCTTCAGGCTGAGGATTTTGTAGAGGTAAGAACTAGTGGCTGGCTGTTCTGCTTCTCTGATATTCAGGCAAGTTTATTAGGGTACATAATATATCACTACAGGTACTGCTTACTGATTGCAATGAATTAAGGTCATCTAGGGATAAAGATTTTCATATTCTAAATATGTAGAGTGAAATGAAGAAATATGTATCAACAAATAGATTTTGAAAAGAAATGGTCAATGTCTTTTGCACACAATGGTTTTTAATAACTGAAAATGGTTACTTTTATTCAAAATTTTAATGTACAGTTGTGAACTATAGGAATTTATGCATAGAAATATTTCCTTGTAACATAATAAATCTGTATTTTCACACCAATATTTGCAAACTACATTTTAAAAACAGAAAAAGGAGCTGTGCCGTGGATAAAGCATTTAATAATTATAGTTGTGTTTTCATTTGTTCATTCAGTAATTCTTAACTCACAGGAAATTTCAATTTTGGGGAGTTAATTATTTTAAAAACCAGAAACTCACATTTTCTTTATATAAAGTAAGTAAATCAAAAGTTTGAAATTATCTTTACCCTTTGAATAAATCACATTAAATTTCAACATGCAAAATGTAATGGAAGTTTACATATAGTATTTGAACTGAGAACTTTGTTCATAAGATATATAACAATTGAACATATCTGGGTCATTATTGGATTTACTTAAAAATAGCTTGTGCTCTGTTTATTCATCTTTAATATATGTAGAGACAGTTACTCATGACAGAAGGCATCTTCAATCTGGCTTCCTAAATGGTCCATGTTAAGAATACATGATTCTGTAAGTATAGTACTTTGTAGATGAATTCAGTTCCCTATATATGATAAAACAGAAGAGTTGGTATTATATATATATGTGTGTTGAATTAGTTATTTTTCTTGTTGCTGGAACACAAACAACTTAAGGAAGGAAGGACTTGTTCTGGCTCATAGTTTGAAACTGTGGTCCATCATAGTGTGAAAAGCATAGTAGCTAGAGCATAAAGCATCTATTCATTTTACTAGCTCAGTCAGAAAGCACAAAGAAATAAAAAAATTTTCTCAGTTCACTTTCTCCCTTTTATTCAGTCCAATACAGCAGCCTTTGATAGGGCTCAACCCTCATTTAAGGTAGGTCTTCCCTTACAGACATGAGTAGGTTTTGACTTCATGATGATCCTAAATGTATCAAGTTGATAAGACACAAATAATCATCCCATGCAAATAAAAACTGAATGAATCAACTCACAGGACATATTTGAAGTATCTTAGCCCTATAATACACTGTGAAATCCCCTTCCTGTGTCCTGTCACTGGGAGTTGGAAGAAAAATGTCCCATGGACTTCTATGTTTGAATACTTAGCCCTCACTTGATGGAATTGTTTGGGAAGGATTGGGGGTATGGTCTTTTTGGAAGAGGTATGTCAATGGGCGTGGTCTTTGAGACTTTAAAAGAATCACCATTCCCACTATGTTCTCCTGCTTGAGGGTCAACTTGTGAGTTTTCAGCAGTTCCTGCCACCATTCCTTTGCTCAGCTATCATAGAGTTTAAATTTCTAAAACTATGAGCCCATGTAAACGCTTCCTTTCCTAAGTTGCCTTGGCAACTTGCTTTATCACAGAGACAGAAAGTATGTAAGATGCTGCGTATGGCCACTAAACTTATTTTGCAACCATCTTGTTGTCCTGAAAAGCAATCCATCCACTCTGGCTCTTTGCATTTTGTGACAGTTATTTTTTAACAACTTATCCCTTTTTTTCATCTTGGTTTCCCTTTGATGGTCATTTGTTTAATCATAACCAGTAACCACATGTCCTGAAGTACTTATTTAAATGTTTCAGGTATCTTTTCACTATTCAAATATTTCTAGCTCACCTGCATACAAAGCTGGAATTTTTGTACTTTATATTTTGCACCCAAAAGAAATTTCCAATATGTGGATGTCCTGGTTCCCTTGAGTAGATCACATCCTGTCACTCTTCTCTTTCCCTTCCAAAATACTAGTGTGTCACTACAAGTTCCTACTCAAGCTTTTCCTTTTTTTGCCATTAATGAAAAGAAAACACAAAACATGATTATTTCTACAATCCATGAAGTGAATCTTTGTCCATAGCAAGTTTAATATGTTGCAATATTAAATACTGAATTAAATATTATGTTTCAACAATAAAATCCAACTGACTTTATTTCCTTGGGCAAACTTATTTTTCTAACAGTGTCTTTTGCATCTCTCTCTTACATCTCTCTCCTCTCTTTATCCATCCATCCCTTCCTTCTTCCCATTTCTCTTCTCTTTAACCAGCCATCCCTTCCTTCTTCCCATTTCTCTGTGTCTTTCCTGTTCTTCAAAAGATATATCAACAGCATATATATAAATGTATGTAGGTATAATTGTGTAATTACATTTAGATGCTACTATGAATTTTTATTTGGTAGAGATCAATAGTCTCTTAATATATCCTGATTTGAGTCTTCTTTCGATCACACAGAGGATGAAAGCATCATTTACAAAGTTCATCTTGGTAGATATTTAAATGAGGTAAAGTAGCATGGATAGGTGAAACTCTGGCATCTTGGGGATGGAATGGTGACTCTCATGTCACTAATCTGGAGAAGCTTCATTGATAAATCTGGTGTAGCTAGTCTGGAGAGACTAATGGCAGCTCTGATACAACTGGTTTAGAGAAAGCAATGGTTAGTTAGAAGAAATCAGATTGAGAGGGAGAGTGGAAATAGGGGCACTATTAGAATGTGTGTGCCATTTTAATGTATTTTCTTAAGGTAAAATGGGGAGTATTGCAGTACTGCTTGCAAATATGTTCAGTTATTTGCCTTATTTTTGAGGTGATTGGCTGTTGCTTTGAAAATACAGTGTAGGAGTCACATTTGGAAATGCAGAAGGGGCTATTATGAATTTATTATAGTAAACTTTGCAGAAAAGAGTGGCATAGAACAGAATTGGGGCAAAGATGTGATAAGAAGGGGTCTTCTTATGCACATAGTTTTCAAACAATAAGATGTTTGGACAGACTGCACTGAGTAGGTGAAATATGGTGACTATCATGATTCTGAACTCTGATTCTAGCACCTGAAGGAGAGAGGTGAATAAATGCAGCTAACTCAAAGCTAAATTGCTTTTCCATAAACAAGGACATCTCTGTTTTAAATCCACACTACTAAACAATGTCTGGTAAATGTAGGTCTCCTTATTGTTTAGGTAAAATCTAAAGTCTTTACCAGATGCCTGACGCCTGCCAATCTTCCCACCACTGTCTCGTACGATATTCACTCTGATTATTCAACATTGGCATTTCCTTGTTTGTCTTTGATGTGTGTCCTTAGAGCTACATGCATCAGCTTCAAGTCCATGTATTGTCTAGATTCGATAATACTACCTAGGCATTCATTTTTTAAATGAGTTTGGCTAAATATCATCTACTTAAAGATGATGATCCTGCCAAGCATAATAAATTCCTCTAAACTGCTTCATTTCTCTTTTTTTCCTTCACTATTCTCTAATCTTATCTTAGTTTATGACATTTTTCATTCCCATTGTATTGCTATATTTACTGTTTCTGTATCAGCTTTAAAAACTGCATGTTAAAACAGAGAATTTTATTTAGAGTTTCAAACTTTTGCAGTATACGGTTAAAGTACACTATTTTATTTTATCACTTGCAAATACTTTTGTAAAATAATACTGTTTTTAAGTCTAAACTATATGGTAAGTGTTAAGGTACAGATAGTGATCTAGTTGCCTAGTTATTCCAGAATGTTCAATTGAGAAACAAGTAAGTTCCTAAATCTAGACATCTGTTCATGTCCAATTGTATCACAATAAGGAAGCATGAGTGACACTATCTTAGTTAGTATTTCTATTGCTGTGATGAGACACCATGACCAATTAGCAAGTTGGGGAGGAAAGGGTTTATTGCACTTGCATTTCAGCATTGTTGTTCCTCTGCTGAAGGAAGTCAGGACAGGAACTCAAACAGGGAAGGATCCTGGATGCAGGAGCTGATGCAGAGTCCTAGGAGGAGTGCTGCTTGCTGGCTTGCGTCCCATGGCTTGCTCAGCCCACCTCTCTATAGAACCCAGGACCAACAGCCCAGCCCACCATGGGCTGGACCCTCCCTGCACTGATCACTAAATGAGAAAATGCCTTACAGCTGGATCTCATCAAGTCATTTCCTCAACTGAGGCTGCTTCCTCTGATGACTCTAGCTTGTGTCCAGTTGATGTACAAAACCAGCCAGTACAGATACCATAGCACTTCTTTGTGAGAAAAAAATCTTCAGTTAATTCACAGGCTTTTTGCAAAGGCATAGAATAGGTACATGACAGAGTTGAAATTGATACAAGGGACTCTGCATTTGAACCTCCATCTACAATAAGATGAAACCAGAACAGACAGAAGTGAAATGTAGCAAATTTATTTGGAATGAAGTACAACATACGTAATAGAATGGTTTCAGACTTTTTGGGATGCACAGACGGAATGAAGTTCTGAACTGATGTACTGAAGCCCTTATCTCGGCAGGAGGGAGAATTCAACAGCAGAGGGAGGACAGAGGCTTGTCCACAGCCCCAGGAGAGTACTAGGAATCTGGAGCTTCACCTCTGTTGACAACTTTTACTCTTTTTCCTTAAGTAAAAAAATTGGCCTCCTTGATTATACTGGCTGCTGGTGAAGTTGAGCAGCTAAAACGAGTTTGGTTATAGCTTCTCTGACAGTCAACCAAAGAAATGCATATAAATTTTATTGCCTTTTAAGTGCCATTGAATTTGTATAAGGGACTCAAGAGAATAGTAAATACCTTACTACTTTCAGAATTAGGAAATTAATGAATGGATGACTAGAATGAGGAAATTAATGAATGGATGACTGCAACAAAGTTTAACATTTAAGACAACATACCAAAGATGTCCAATATATTAATAATAGCATCTGTATAAAGAGTGAAAAAAAACAATAATCAACTACAGTATCTCATATAGCTAGAGAAAGCATTGGTTCTGCACATTAAAAAGTATGTCAGGCCTGAGGAGGAGAGCTGAAGGAGTTGGTAGCCATCCATCATGTAACCCTAAACACTAGATTCCTGAATAATATAGACTGATGATGAAGAAATTTAGAGTGTATAAACACTGAAGGCAAAAAAGACAGCCTACTGACAAAGAGAAATTAATTAGAAGCCATCACACTGCTAAATTGTGCAAGTTAAGACACCTCCATTCTATTTGTATTTTCTGTGGCCTACAGAGAGAAGGCACAATTTCCCTAAGAACATGTATCTTATTACTATAGTTGTATGATGAGACAAATGCTTATGTGTATAGAAAAATAAAAATAAAATGTAATATATATATATAGTCTAAAGAAAATAAAAATATATTCTCACAAAATGTGTCAAATGGATACAAACAGAAATCTCAAAGGGATGAAGGGTAGGGAAGGAAAGTAAAATGTAAAAAAAAAAAATTAATTAGGATTTGTAGTGGGCATGCATAAGGGAACACACACACACACACACACACACACACACACACAGAGGCCACATAATAGATGATGATAAATACTGCCCTACAAAACAAAATGTAGTTGGGAAAAAGAAACTCAAAAATAGACAGGACCCTCAGTGGAAACCTAAAACATTTACAACTTAAAAAAAGAGAAATGTTATTATTTTATTTTTCCTACTTATTTTATAATCTAAGGAATGTAGAATTTTGAGGAAGAAACTTAGGAAGAGATATAGAAAGATAATGAATTCAGATTTGTGAAATGAATTACACTTGTTTGCAGAAGGATAGTGCATACAGATATACCCTAATTATGCATCAGGCAAGGGTAGTTTACTATTAATGATGTGAATAGCTGTTAGGCACATAGGCACATTCTGATACATGAGAAAATTCAATGAATGACAACTAAATCAGAGTAAGGGACAAAACAAAGAGAACATAAAAGGAAAACACAATGAGAGTATTACAATAGTCCAATACCACTTGGTACTTTATAGATTATAATCTTGTGTAATTTGTGGTGCCGTCCCCCCCCCCCCCGTTTCATTTTATTACCTTTCTTGGTATTGCTTATTTGTTCCTTGTGAACTCTCAGATGTTTTTCCTACTCTCGAGCCTGAAGTATTCCTTCTAGTATCCTTTGGCTTAGATGTAAAATTTTTTAATCTATTTTTATTATGAGAAGTTTTCATCCTCCTTCAATTTTAATAACTTTGCTGGGTATAATAGTCTGGTTGACATTTGTTTCAGGAAGTGTAGTATATTTTTCCAGGCCCCTTTGTCTTTAAAAGTTTCTGTCCTCCAGGGCAAGGACTCCCCTGGGGATTCAGATCAGCCTGGTAGATTCAGTTGAGGCAGGTCCAGTCCCCTCTTCCCTTCATCCAGGCTGAACAAAGTGTCCCAGCATAAGCCCCAGGCTCCAAAAAGCCAGCTCATGCACTAAGGACAGGTCCTGGTCCCACTGCCTGGGGGTGTGGATTGTGGGGGAGGGCAGAGGGTGGAGGAGGGAGGACAGGGGAATCCGTGACTGATATGTAAAATTTAATTATAAAATTAAAAAAATAAGTTTCTGTCAAGTAATCTTATGCTACACTACTCTGCCTGCCTTTGCAACTTGACCTTTCCATCTTGCAGCTTTAAATGTATTTTATTCTCTGTATAGGAAGTTTTGACTATAATATATCATGGACAATGCATTTTCTTGTCTTATTTATTTGGTGTTTGGTGGGCTTTCTGTACCAGGATGGACATCTCTTTCTCTGGGGTTGTAAATTTTTTTTCCTATGATTTCCCTGAAGGTATTCTTGTGGATTCCCTATCCTATCAATCCTCTTCTATCCCCCTAATTTGGAGACTGGATTTTCATGGTGTTCCAAAGCTCTCATGGGTCCTATTCATATTTTTTACATCTTCTCCTTGACACACACTATGTCCTCTGCTTTATTACTTTGTCTTTATCTATGACTTTATTTTTTAAATGATGCATTCTGTTGGTCAGGCTGTTCACTGAGGTGTTTTGCTGTTGTTGTTTTTTGCTATTGTTATTGTTGTTGTTTTGTTTTGTTTTGTTATGTTTTTCCTCCAGCATTGTTTCAGTTTAAATTTTCTTAAAAATTCAACTATTTCATAATTTTAATTGGCTTTATTTTGTATTAATATCGTTGTGTTCTTTCAGTTTTTTGCCTGTAGTTCAAATACTTTTTGAATTCATATTTTTCTGCAAGTTCTTCCAGGTCATTTTTTCACAGTGGCCGTTCCCTTGGAATTAATATCTTCTGGGTATTATCATATCATTATCACCCTATTTTGGATTTTTGTCTTGTTATTTCTGCATTGGGATTTGTGCGTCTGAAATTTGTTTGTTTCATTCCTGTAATTGTTCAAATTTACTTTCTTCTTTTGGTAGAAGTGTTTACAATGTTCAGGAGGAGGTTAAATCAAAACAGGTTTGAGGCATCCGTTTTCTCTCTTTGTCTGGTATTTGAGTCTACAGTCTTTATGCCAATATTTCCACATGTGAGATGCAATCTGGCACCTTCATTAGCTTGAACAAGGAGATTGGAGCAAACTCTACTTTGTGGACTGGTCCTGGGTTTCAGGGACTATAAGGCGGTGGGAGGGTTTCCTGCCAGGTAGATGAAAAGGAACTGATGAGTCTTTAGGGGATGAAGTAACCATGCTGCAGTACTGTCTGTAGAATTCATTGTGGGAAGAACCCTGAGTAACTGGGAGTCTCAAAGGAAGGTCAGATTCCTATTAACAACCCATGGAGCAATCTGGATAGGGTAAGCTGTGCTGGGGAGTACAGAATGATTGGTTGTGTCTTCTAGCCACAAGGTTGATCTAGAGGGATCTGTGTTCTAGCAAATTTCCAAGAAGGTCAGGGTCTTTGCCATGGGGAAACCTAACAGAGGAGAGTCCATTGTGTGCATGCAAGACTTCCTATTTAAAATTAAGGCAAACAGTACATTTAAACTACAGATTAAATTAAATCAGTCTTATTATTCTCAGCATTTTTCCATAGTTATAAAAGTGATTAAAGTCTATGATGCAAAGGACTTATAATAATTAAAGGGGGAAACAAGAAAAACATGTAAGAAGCTGGGTGGCTGTAATAAAACAGCAATGGAATTAACCTTATGGACACCCAGATAAAACAAAGCATTGATTCATTTCTCTGAGAGAAAATTCTAAAGAGGCACACAAACAACAGAGTGTAAGCTATGTTACCCAAACTTCTGATGTTCAAGTTAAAAGGGATTGATCCCCAGGCTTTTGATCATTTCTTTTTGGAAATTGCCTCATCACAGGAAGACTGAAATTATATATATATATATATATATATATATATATATGTTAAATTCACTGAATTAACAGTCGGTTGGTGACAATGTAGATCTTTGAAGAGTGATTTTTTTTTATCTTAACATCTCTAGTGTTTATTGTTGGACCCCAAAGTTTAGGGTCCTGAGTGGGCGCCCCAAGAACCAGACTCCAGTCCAGTTGATGCAATAGCAAGAGGTTTTTATTACGGCTGTATACAGTCTGGCAGACTCTGCTCAAAGAGCAAGAGTCGCACCGCACCATAGTTCATAGGTGCCTTTAAAGGAAAAACCCATCAAAGCCACAGGATTACAATTCCCATACAATCACAGAGTGATCACAGAGTGGGTACAATGGGTACAGTTACGTCAACCTCAAGGGGGGTTTCAGGGGCGGGGAGTGGAGCCTACACACAGGTCACAGTTGAGCACATCTCTTAACAGAAATCTCTTTACATTGTTGTATTGTTGCAGGGATGGTCAGCTTGCCCTGGGAACTAGATTTTTAGTTTCTCATTTCCTGGTGCTTGAAGTTTCTCATTTCCTGAGGCTTGGGGGTGTAAGCCTGAATGGTTAGGGTCTCTCATTTATAAGAGTACCTTTTTTATATTGTGTCCCAATTATTTTATACCAGTTTACTAAAAGTGATTATAGGTAAGATATTCATCTTGTAAGTGATTGACAGTTGTCATCAAGGAAGCCAAAAAAGCAGAATGGGAGCAGATTCTCACACACACTGACATAGCTATTTTCCTCTGTTTCTGCTCTGTCTCCAATCATTCTCTCACTCTCTCTCTCTCTCTCTCTCTCTCTCTCTCTCTCTCTCTCTCCTGAATGTATACATGAGTTCATGAATATATGCATGTACTTAAATGGGCACTTCTGGAGGCCGGAGGTTGGAGTGAGGATTTCTTTTCCATATTACTTTTTTGCCTTAATTTTTGTTTATTTCTTTGTGGTGGTATATTGTCTATCAAATAAAGCTTGACTGAGTTTCAGAGGAGAGAGTCAGCCACTAGATTAAACATAGAAGACAGGCAGTGGTGACACACACCTTTAATCCTAGCTAGTACTTGAGAGGCAAAGATCCATCTGGATCTCTGGGAGTTCAAAGCCACCAGGACTACATGAGATTGATTCAGCCTAGGAAACAGAGCCAGGCAGTGGTGGCATACACCTTTAATCCCAGTACTTGGGAATCACACACCTTTGATCCCAGCACTAGGAAGGACATGATATGACTGAGTGGAGAAAGTTATATAAGGCATGAGGAGAACTTTTTGGCTAGAGGCCCTTTTGGCTGAAGACTCAGAGGCATTTAGTCAGAGGATTTGTGGAGGTGGAGTGGTGAGAAGTGGCTGTGGCTTGTTCCTTTGTCTCTCTGATCTTTCAGCACTTACCCCAATATCTATCTCCAGGCTTTTATTATAAGGCCTTAGGATTCATGAAACATCTGGCACCAATGTGGGGCATGAATTCACGAAAAATCTGCTTTTGGCTTTATAGCCCCAGGCTCAGGCTCAGGCTCAGGCTTGGGTGCAAGTCCAGGCCCAGGCTCAGGCTCCAAAAAGCTGAAATTAGCCATTTTTGTATGTTTACCTATACAGATGGCTGGATCTTTTGCTTCTTTCCTCTCCTAGTGGGTTTTGGCTTTCCTTGAGACCCCTCCTCAGGCTGTTGCCACACCATTATCTGAATCATCAGCAGATTTTGTGAGTCAATTGGGACTTCTTAAAGGGAGGAATTAGTTACAAAGACAGTTTTTTCCCACATTAAAAAATGGGAAACATTTTTACAATGGAAGAAGTTTGGTCTTTGTTTGATAATATGATTGATGGTCTAAAAATGGAACAATTAAATGAGAGGATAATTAATGTTAATGGGACTTATGTAATGTCAATTGCAAATATTATTTGTTAGATCATTTCTGTTTTATCATTAAAACAGTTGGTTAATATGAGTGCCAAGTTAAAAGATTTAGAAAAAACTTGTTAAAACAGATCATTAGTGATATTCAGACCCAGACAGAAGAATTTAGAGGAGAACCAATCTCAGCATTGCATTATAAGGTTACTGCGAAATAGCCTGAGGTTTTCAAATAGCCAACCTTAATTTATCCAGTAACTGCCAAATGATAGATATTCCCAAGACTGTATGAGCTGATTGGACTCCTGTGCAAATGTTAGATTTGAGGAGATTCAAAAAAGCAATAGTCTTATATGGCATGCACTCACCATACGTGAAGCAGATGTTAAACTCACGGTCAACTTATAACAGAATTGACCCTCAGTACTGGAGAGATTTGGTTACAGCAGTCTTAAAGGCTGTTCTCCAATTACAATGGAGGACCTGTTGGAAGGATGAAGCTAAGACCATTGAACAATGGAGTAGGGCTAGAGGTTTGGAAATTAACCAAGATCAACTTCTTGGAGAAGGCCATTATGCTGTTATAAAAAACAGTCTTTATATGATGAGCACACCCTAGTTTTATGCCACATGACAGCCTTGAATGCTTAGGACAGAATTGAAGAACTAGGAAAGAAAACTGAGTCATTTACAAAAGTCATACAGGGCCCAAAAGAAACCTTCACTGATTTCTTATGAAGACTGGCTTCAGCAGTAAATAGAATAATACTGAATTCAGAAGCTAGACAAATAATTGAATCTCTGGCTTTTGAAAATGCGAATGCACAATGCAAAAGGGAAATTAGGCCATTAAAGGCAAGATCAGCAATGATTGGAGGAATGGCTCTGAGATACAATCAATATTGAATCTCATGATCATGATGATGCTTGGATAGGAGAGATGATTTCGAGAGGTTTTAAGAAAAATAGTAATGTCAAATGTTTCAACAAGATCACCTAAAAAGGAACTGTAAATGGGGCATTCCTAGAGACAATATTTTTTCAAAGAATAATTCCATCAGAATGGTCCTCCCTTCTAGATTATGCAGAAGGTGTGACAAAGCAGACATTGGACTAAGGAATGTGGCTCAAAAAGGGACAGACAAGGTAATCCCTTGCCTTTGCTGTAGGGAAACACCCTGAAGGGCCACTCACAGGCCCCCATATCAAATTCCATTCAGTTCTTTCCTGTAAAAGTGGAGGAAACTCTTTCCCAGAGCAATTAAAGAACCTAATGCCTATTGTAAAACAACAAACAAACATACTTCTCTGGATGATAGAACAGTTATAGAAAAGAGAACAAAAAAATTAGAAACCATATATCAAAAATCAACAAAGGTTAAATTTGGAACCTCCCCAAAGTTAGCCCCGGGGAAAGGTTTTATTTATTTATTTTTTTAATACAGGTCCTCTTCAAACACTTCAGAGATCTACAGAATATGGCATTTAAGATGTTTTATTCACATAGGTTCTTTTTTTTATGACATTGAGTCATGTCTGCTCCTGGCAGCACCACACTACTTCAGAGAAGATGATGGGCATTGAAGAAACTCCTCACAGAGTTTACTTTCTTTGTGGCAAAAGTTAGCTACTTTGCAAGAAAGTGCTCTTATCTTGACTGATGACAGTATGTTGTCCAAAATAGACAAACTGAACACAAAAGAAAGGACTGCTGAACTTTGCCAAGACAAAGTAGGACAACCCTTCAGAAAATCCTGCTTCACAGATAAGTCTGTCAGATATGGTAGGCCTGTGGGCCAAAGATGGATACTGCAACTTTGCAGAGAAACTCTGGGTGACTGTCCAGGCAGCCAACCATTTCTGTCATTTCCCACATTTTTTGGAAGTTGCTTGTTTATACTTCCTGCTTACTTAGTTAATATTATTTCCTTGTTGAGTCTCTGATGGAGTTGAAGATTAGATAGTTATAGTTATAGTTTTCCTTGTTAATAAATTCAGAAAAGAAACTCACTAAAGAGGTGTAAAGTATGTAAGTTTGAAGATATCAAAAGATAGTTTTGAGTTGGTAATACAAGTTATGATAGAACATGAATTAGGTACAAAATTTAGGACTCATCAAAATAGGATAAATAATGGAGTATTTTCTCTGAATCTTTTCAATGTTAATGGACAAATTGTTAATGTATTTCTTGACTGTATGTATTATTTATACTTATTGCATATAGTTTTTCTTATATTAGTTATAACCTTCTTTTATTATTTTAGACAAAAGAGGGGAAATGTGGTGATATATTACATATTAAATAAAGCTTGTCTGAGGATCATAGGACAGAGCCAGCCATTAGATTGAACATAGAGGCCAGACAGTGGTGGCACACACCTTTAATCCTAACACATGGAAGGCAGAGAACCATTTGGATCTCTGAGAGTTCAAAACCACCCTGGACTACATGAGATTGACTCAGTCTATTAGAGAAACAGAGACAGGCAGTGGTGTCACACACTTTTAATCCCAGTACTTGGTAGTCACATGCCTTTAATCCCAGCAGTAGGAAGGAAGTGATATGACTGGGTGGAGAAAGGTATATAATGTGTGAGGAGACAGTAACTAAAGTTTTTTCAGCTAGAGGCCCTTTTGGCATAGGACTTAGAAGCATTCAGTCAGGATTTGTGGAGTTGGTGGGGTGAGAAGTGGCTGTGGCTTGTTCCTTTGTCTCTCTGATCTTTTAGAATTTACCCCAATATCTGTCTCTGGGCTTTTATTACAAGACTATTTCGAATTCAAGCAACATTTCTTTTTTGATTTATTTGTTTTTATAACCTGACCAAATTTTCCCTCCCTCCTTTTCTCCTCCCAGTTCCAACCAACCCCCATCCTCTCCTCCTGTTTCCTTTGAGTAAAGGGTGGACTTCCATTGGATATCAACCAGTCTTTATATATCAATTTTCAGTATGACTAGGTACCTACCCTCCTACTAAGGCTGGAAAAGGCAGCCCAGGAGGAGGAAAGGATCTGCAAAACAGCTAAGAATCCCCCCCCAAAAAAAACAAAAAACAAACAAACAAACAAAAAAACTGTTCCCACTGTTAAGAGTCCCACAAGAAGATCAAGTCACACAACTGTAACATATATGCAGAGGGCCTAAGTCATTCTCATTCAGGCTGCCTTGTTGTTGGTTCAGTCTCTGTAAATCTCTATGAGCCCAACCTAGGTTAAATGACTTAGTGTTTTTCTTGTTGTCTCCTTGACCCTGCAGGCTCCTACCATCCTTTGTCCCAATCTCCTACAGGATTACCCAAAGTCCACCTAATATTTGGCTATGGGTCTCTTTATCTGTTTCCATTAGTTGCTTGTTGTAGCCTCTGTGATGTCCCTTGGGCTAGGTACCAATCTATGAGTATAGCAGAATATCGTTAAGCATCATTTCATTGATTTTTTTGCCAGTCATGTTTGCTTTTAACCTATGTCTCTGGCCTATCCTTTCCCTGGGTCCTGGCCCTCAGGTGTAAGTTCCCTCTCATGGTTTGAATCTCAAACTGGGCCAGTCATTGATTGGCCTCTTTAACAATTTCTGCTCCACTTTTACTTGGGCACATCTTATAGGCAGGTCAGATTTTAGGTCAAAGGTTTTGTGACTGGATTGGTGTCCTAATCTCTCTACTGCAATTCTAGCCTGGTTACAGGAGATGGCTGACTCAGCCTCCATATCCCCATAACTGGGAGTCTTAGCTAGGGTCACCTCAGAGATTTCTGGGAGTTTCCATTGCACTATATTTCTAGCTATTCCAAGAGATTGTCCCCAGATTACAATAATTCACTGTCCTTCTATCCACCTCCTACCTGATCCCTCTTGTTCCCATCACCACCCCTTCATCCAGACTCTTCCCCTGTCCAACAGAGATGACGCTTCTGTTTCCCCTTCACAGAGAAATTCATGGGTCCTTTCTTGAGCCCTACCTGTTACTTGGCTTCTCTGTGTCTGTGGATTGTAGCATGGTTATCTTTTATTGTATGGCTAGTATACATTTAAAAGTGAGTATATACTATGTTTGTCTCTTTGGGTCTGGGTTCGCTCAGTCCGAATGATCTTTTCTAGTTCCATCCATTTGCTAGCCATTTCACAATATCATTTTTTAACAGCTATGTAATATTCTGTTGTGCAAACATACATTTTCTTTATTAATTCTTCAGCTGAAGGATGCCTAAGTTGATTCCAGTTTATTGCTATTATGAAGAAAACTGCTATGAACATAGCTGAGCAAGTGTCCTTGTGATAGGATGGGATGCCCCATGGGTATATGCCCCCAGAGTAGTATAGCTGGGTCTTGAGGTAGAATAATTCCCGATTTTCTGAGAAACTGCCATATTGATTTCCAAAGCGGCTGTACAAGTTTGCATTCCCATCACCCATGGAGGGTGTTACCCTCACTAGCAGGAGCTGTTACTTGTATTTTTATCTTAGTCATTCTGACATGCGTGGAATGCGATGGAATCTCAGAGTCATTTTGATTTGCATTTCCTGGATGGCTGAGGATGTTGTTCATTTCTTAAAATATATCTCAGTCATTTGAGATTCTTCTGTTGAGAATTCTCTGTTTAGATCTCTGCCCAATTTTTTATTGGATTATTTGGTTTGTTGGTGTCTAGTTTTTTTTTTTTTTGAGTTTTATATATATATATATATATATATATATATATATATATATATATAGAGAGAGAGAGAGAGAGAGAGAGAGAGAGAGAGAGAGAGAATACTCCTTCTTTTCTATGTTTTTTTGAAATTTACGGTTCTTTTTTATTTTATAATTTAATTTAATTTTACATATCAGTCATGGATTCACCTGTCCTCCCTCCTCCTGCCCCTTCCCACTGTCCCCCCCAACCCACCTCCCCATTCCCATCTCTTCCAGGGCAAGGACTCCCCTGGAGATTCAGCTCAACCTGGTAGATTCGGTCCAGGCAGATCCAGTCCCCTCCTCTCAGGCTGAGCAAAGTGTCCCTACATAGGCCCCAGGTTCCAAATAGCCAGCTCATGCACTAAGGACAGGTTCTGGTCCCACTGCCTGGGTGCCTCCCAAACAGTCCAAGCTAATCAACTGTCTCACCTATCCAGAGGGCCTGATCTTTATATATTTTGGATATCGGCCCACTTTAAGACTTGTGAATGATGCCAGTCTTTTCCCATTCTGTAGGCTGTTGTTTTATTGACCATGTCCTTGGCCTTACAGAAACTTTTCAGTTTCATGAGGTACCATTTATTGTCAATCTTTGTGCCTGTGAGATTGATATTCTCTACAGGAATTTTTCTACTATGCCAATGCAGTCAAGGCTATTTCCCACATTCTCTTTTATCAGGTTCAGTCTATCTGGTTTTATGTTAAATTCTTCGATCCACTTGAACTTGAGTTTTGACAGAGTGCTAGATATGGATTTATATTTGCATCCTTCTGCATGTCAACATCACAGATGGGGAAAACAAGATATTTCATGACAAAACCAAATTTAAACTAAAACTATCCACAATCCAGGACTATAGAAGGTACTAGATGGAAAACTCCTACCCAAGGAAGTTAACTACACGAACAAAAACATAGGCAATACATAATCCCACAGTAGCAAAATCCATAGAGAAACACACACATACACACACACACACACAACCACCATCACCACCAACAACAAAATAATAGGAATTAGCAATAATTTATTATTAATATCTCTTAATATCAATGGACTTAATTCACCAATAAACAGACACATGCTAGCAGAATGGCTGCAATGCAAAGGATCCAACCTTCTGCTACATACAAGAAACATATCTCCACATCAAAGATAGACACTACCTCAGAATAAAGGGTTGGAAAATGATTTTCCAATCAAATGGACCTAAGAATCAAGATGATGTAGCTATCCTAATATCTAACAAAATAGATTTCAAATCAAAATTAATCAAGTGATATAAAGATGGATGTTTCCTATTTATTAAAGGAAAAATCCACCAAGATGATTTCTTAATTTTGAACATCTGTGCACCAAATGTGAAGACATTCACATTTGTAAAAGAAACATTACTAAATCTTAAATCACACATCAAACTCCCATGCACTAATAGTAGAAGACTTTAACACACCACTCTCACCAATGGACAGGTTTACCAAACAAAAACTAAACAGAAAAATAATGGCACTAACAGATGTTATGACTCAAATGTCCCTAACATATTTTCAGAATATTTTACCCCAACACAAAAGAATATACCTTCTTTTAAGCACCTTACAGAACATCCTCCAAAATTTACAATATACTGTGTCACAAAGGAAGTCTCAACAGATGCAAGAAAACTGAAGTAACCCTGCTGTATTTTATTAGAACACAATGTACTACGAGTGAATTTCAACAACAAGAGAAACAGCAGAAAGCTTACAAAATCATAGAAACTGAAAAGTCTTTACTAAATTAACACTGGGTCAAAGAAAAAATAAAGAAGTCAAAGACTTCTAAGAATTCAATGAAAACAAATGCACAACATACCCAAATTTTGGGGGGACAATGAAACCAGTGCTAACAGGAGAGTTCATAGCACTAACTGCTATAAAAAATATTAGAGAGATCTCATACTAGTGACTTGACAGTATGCCTAAAAACTCTAGCACAATAACAACAACAAAAAGCAAACACCCCCCAAGAGGAGCAGACTACAGGGAATAACCAAACTCAGACCAGAAATAAATAAAATAGAAACAAAAATAAGAATATAAAGAATCAATAAAACAAAGAGTTGGTTCTTTGAGAAAACCAACAAGATAGAAAAACTCTTATCCAAACTAACTAAAAGGCAGAAAAAGAATATCCTAATTAACAAAATTAGAAATTAAAAGGGGGGCATCACTGAGAGGGCCCAGCAAATATCATGATGGCTTCTAAGAATTCAGTTAAGAACTAGGGCATTAGTTCTTACCTCTTGAAACTGAACAAGCAGTTTCTGAGGAAGCCACAAACAAAGTACAATCAATTTTAAGTGCCCCAACAAGAAGGAAGAGAGAGAGATAGCATGCACCAGGCCTGAGTCAGCCCACACAGTCAGCTCTTACTTGGCCAGCCAGCCTTCAAGGTCAATAGCTCAAGTTAATAACCAAATAAGACCAAAGTCTGGAACTTGTCCAGTCCTGCCCCTAAATGGAAAAACTGTAGCCTTAACCAGCCCTTGACTATCCCTAACCAATTAGAATGTACTAATAGGATTGTCACTTGCTTAAGCCAATCATATCTGAGATGAGCTAACCCTAGGAATTCCCCTAGGCTGTGCTTAAAAGGAACCTGTGAGCTTCTCTCAGGTCATTGCTTTTTGCCTTTGTCTAGGATGGTTGTTCCCAGTATACTGGAATAATAAACATTCTTGTTGATTACATACATGGATGGTGACCTTTTGTGGGACTTTTCCAGAACCCGTACAATCACAACAGACATAAAGGAAATCCAATCATTAGGTCCTACTTCAATACCATGTACTCCACAAAATTAAAAAAAAAAAAACCTAAAAGAAATGGACAATCATCTCAATAGATACCACTTACCAAAGTTAAATCAAGATCAGATGTGGTGGCATTGTGTTCCCCAAAATATTGTGTACCTTAATAAACTTATCTGGGGTCAGAGACGGAACAGCCACAATATTAAACAGAGGCTAGGCAGTGGTAGCACACGCCTTTAATCCTAGCATTCCAGAGATAGAAATCCCTCTGGATCTCTATGAGTTCAAGGCCACATTGGAAACAGCCAAACGTGGTGACACACACCTTTAATCCCAGATAGCCAGCCTTTAATCCCAGGGAGTGGTGGTAGAAAGCAGAAAGGTATATAAGGCGTGAGGACCAAAAACTAGATGCATTTTGGCCTGGTTAGGTATTTGGCCTGGTTAAGCTTTCAGGCTTCTAGCAGCAGTTCAGCTGAGACCCATCCTGGATGAGGACTCAGAGGCCTCCAGTCTGAGGAAACAAGACCAGCTGAGGATCCGGCGAGGTGAGAAAGCTGTGGCTTATTCTGTCTCTCTGACCTTCCAGTGTTCACCCCAATAACTGGCTCAGGTTTGATTTTATTAATAAGAACTTTTAAGATTCATGCTACATCCAGATAAACAATTTAAGTAGATCTACAACCCCCAAGGAAATAGAAGCAGTCACTAAAAATCTCCCAGCCACACTTGCTGAAAAGAGCTATTACCAATATTACACAAAATAGAGACAGAAGGAGCATTGCCAAATTCATTTCATGAGGCCCAGATCAATCTGATACCCCAAACACACAAAAGTTAAACAAAAAAAGAGAAATACAGACTAATCTTCCTCATGAGCATAGATGCAAAAATACTCAGTAAAATACTCACAAATTATGTCCAAGAATAAATGAAAAAGATCAAGTGGGTTTTGTCCCACAGATACAGGTTTGGTTCAAAGAAAAAAATCTGTTAATGTAATCCACCATTTAAACAAACT
Source organism: Peromyscus attwateri (assembly GCA_902168425.1). Lineage (NCBI taxonomy): Eukaryota > Metazoa > Chordata > Mammalia > Rodentia > Cricetidae > Peromyscus > Peromyscus attwateri. Next base: position 3,427 of record CABHPP010142277.1, on the reverse strand, counting down.
GAAAGAAAAAGAAAAAAGTGATAATCTCATTAGATCCTGAAAAAGCCTTTGAAATATCCAATACCCCGTCATGATAAATTTCTAGGAGATATCGGGTAGACAAGGAACATACCTAAATATAATAAAGGCAATATACAGCAAACCAATGGCCAATATCAAATTAAATGGAGAGAAACTTAAAGCAATTCCACTAAAATCAGGGACAAGAGAAAGCTGTCCTCTCTCTCCATATCTATTCAATATAGTACTTGAATTTAGCTAGATTAGTAAGACAACAAAATGAGATCAAGGGGATACAAATTGGAAAGGAAGAAGTCAAAGTATCAGTATTCGAAGATGATATGATAGTATACATAAATGACCTCAAAAATTCTATGAACGAACGCCTACAACTAATAAACACCTTCAGCAAAGTGGCAAAATTAATTAAAAAGTGGCCAAATTAACTAAAAAAATTCAGTATCCCTTCTAAATACAAATAATAAATGAGATGAGAAAGAAATCAGGGAAACAACACTCTTCATAATAGCAACAAATAATATAAAATATCTTGGTATGACTCTAACCAAGCAAGTAAGAGACCTGTCTGATAAGTACTTCAAGTCTTTGCAGTAAGAAATTAGAGAAGATATCAGAAGATGGAAAGATGTCCCATGCTCATAGATTGGTAGTATTAACTTAGTAGAACTGACCACCTTACCAAAAAATGACCTACAAATTCAATGAAATCTACATCAAAATTCCAACACAATTATTTACAACTTGAAAGAATAATACTCAACTTCCTGTGAAAAAAGAAAAAAAGAAGAAACAGGAAAGCTAAAACAATACTGTACAATAAAAGAACTTCAGGAAGTAGAACCATCCCTAATTTCAAACTCTACTACAGAGCTATGTAATAAAACTGCATGATATGGGCATAAAGACAGACAGGTGGAATCAAATGGAAGGTAAACAATGGCATCAAATCAAAGACCCAGATATAAATCAATATACCTATGGAGACCTGATTCTTGACAAAGAAGCCAAAATTATGCAAAGGATAAAAGAAAGCATCTTCCACAAATGGTGATGGCCTTACCATATTTTTAAAGTTATTTCATTTCTTTTTGGGGGATGATAACAATTTAATTATAGCATTTACTCTATCCCTTTCCTCCCTCCAAATCTTGGTAAACATTCCTCTTGAACTTTTTCAAATTTATATCCTCATTTTTGATTCATTGTTGTTATTTACACACACAAAACACACATACACACACACACACACATATATATATATATGTATATATATATATATGCAGGCATATTTATGTATTTTCAAGACTGATCATTTGGTATCATATAACCAATAGCTATTCTCTTCCCTGAGAGGACTACTTCTCCACTCTCAGTATTTCTTAAACAAAGCAACCCATATTATTTTTTATGTTTTGGACAATGTATCTTAATGAACTAGAAGTTGGTCATTTCTGCCAGACTTTCAGGACAGAAAGCTCCAAGGATCAGCCTAAGCTGCCGCTCTCTCCACCTATGCCATAGTTACAGGCATTCAAAGCTGTGCCTGATTTTCTATGGGCATCCTTGAGATCCAGACGTTGGCCCTCATGTTTCTGCATCCTCTGCTTTTTAGTTAACAATCTATCACCAAGTGTCAGCATGTGCTTTTTTTCCCCCAAAATTTATAGATTGCAGATAATAGATAAACTGCAGAAAACTGTAGTAGACTGGTGACAAAAAAATTATAAAAACAATAAAAAATTAAACTGTCACAATTAACCCACCTATAACTATGCCACTGTGGTCTATTGCAACTCTTTACTCTGTCACTCGTGATGTGTGTTGTGATTACTCCTGCTCTCAGCCTATCAGATTGTGACATTATTAAATACTAAAAATATCATTTTTCATGTTCTTTCCTATTTCAGTAATGGTTCATTTATTTAATAGAAACTATAATGTAATGTTATCTCTTTGAGCCAAAGATAATTTTCTTCTTAAATTCCCCAAAGATAGAATGGGTGTGCACTACAAATGCTGTTCACTCTAATTCTTCCTGTGTAAATAAATATATTTACCTAGGCTATGATCATAGCACACCAGGAAAAATTAATGATTATGAAAGTACCATGTAATCATACATGCCACATATAATTTAAACAGACCTTTATTATTTTGTGGGATGGATAATAGGTCTCATGGAAACACTTAAATTGCATCTTTTCTGATTTATGATACAACTTATAGTTGTATGCCAAGATTTACTGGAAAAAAAACTGTGAGAAAGTAATTGACCAAGTAGAGTGCTCAGCATTGACTGTATGAATGAAGGATGGAGTTTCAATATAATTGGAATTTTCAGGCAAGTAATTTAATGCATGGCAAAGAAATTTCACACTTTAAAATACAATGGCTTTAGCTAGTCTACAGTTTAAATGCTTTTATTAATCTAATCCAGAGAAATATGATCTCATATATGGAATATATTTAAATGTGACACATTAAAGATTAGTACTGGAAATTTTTAACTTGTGTGCTAAGCTCATATTAGTAACTGTTCTTGGCAAAGTTTTTGTGATAACATTATCATGCAGTCATTTGAATCCTGATCATATGTCTCTGTATATGAGATACAAATGCTTTAAACTCCAAACCCAAATGGGTGACAACATTTTTCTACTGATTCTTTGTAAACTTCTATAAAATGCTTACATCCATTGCATAGCTTTTGAAATCTTTACACATAAAGTATGTATAACGCATGCTCTTTAAGGCATGTCTTGGAACCAAGAAAATCTATTTGTTCTTATGTAGAAATTATTAGAGATGTACTTGGAGAGATGTGTTCAGTAGCTTTCGATAAAAAGATGGAACCCAATAAAGCTGTGAATAAGCAATGTCATCAACTCACCCTGGCAGAGTTATAAAATTAAATTTAAAAAGTGATCAAAATCAATGCAACAAAGCTGTATATACTTATTCATAAGTAAAGCAAAGGTGAATTTAGACCTTCTTCAAGGAAAACATATATAGGTAGTGCTTATGTCTTAAGATTTAACACACAAAATCATATATATCATCTTTTACTGCATAACTATGTAGCAAAAGGTTAAACATGAAAATTATAAGTACTAGTTTGACTAGAAGAGCTGACTATTTTAGGAAAAATGAAGAGTGATGGTCTGGCAAGGATTTCTAATATATCAGTAATGTTTCCTTTTTTTAAATGTTCACATTACTACTCCTCTGTTTTCCTACTCCATGTGTCATTTACTAGAATATTTAAATGGTGAAAGACCAATGTGGAACAGAATATACAAAGCTATAATATATTCACACACATGTTATATATAGCTTTAATAATATTGTTAGATGAGAGCAAAAATCATTACATTATTAACTTATCATGTGGGGGGATTATTATATC